>JAWZYV010014602.1:0-180717 GCA_038373885.1 Cheiracanthium punctorium | reverse complement strand
AGGAGGATTCTAACGCTTGGCGCTATTTATCGTAATTTAATCGTCTGCTATTTGGGTTATGAATACACCTGCGTATAAGTTTTTGAAATTTTCATTCAGTTGGAATTGTGCATTTTTCAGAGCAGCTTTTCTGCATCTAATGTATTACATCCAGAAAAAAGGATGTTAGAAATATCAATTTTAATTTTGTTTAATCACACTCATGAATAATGATACACTTTCCAACTTAATGAAAGAAGGAACGAAAATAGGGAAGACCCATGGATTATAACTCTTTTTATATATAGCACTTTATTGCGTATTTAAAAATCTGAAAGTGTGTCAGATTTTCTATGATTCTAGCGCTTGGCGCAATTTTATGAGAGGGTATTTTTAAAAACAAGCGTAGGTTATCTTATAAATAAAAATGAAATTATGTTTGTCAATTTGTTGATTTGGGTAGTATACAATTCCACAAAAATGGATCTGTCAGCCTGAAATTTTACACAGATATGTAAAATAATATAGAATAAATGATAGTCCACTTTAAAACTTTGAAACTCCACTTAAAAACGTTTTCCTACTGAAGGGTTCCCTTAATTTCCGTTCCCGGAATTTAAGAGATTTTTTATGTTCTCCACGCAGAAAGCTTTACGTAATATTAACCCCTGTAGTGAAAAAAGTGTGTGAAATAAGCATCTTGGTTGCCATGTGTGGCGATTTTGCCGAATAAAATGTTTTAAATTCTTAAAGTAAAAATAAAAGAATAATAATGATTTTTTTAGTTTATTTTTTTAGGTTATTTTTTTAATTATAATATCGTGTGCGCATAAGAAATGAGAGCAGGAATGAAATGTTTTATACGCAAAACAATGAGGATCGAAGATATTCGAGACTAATATGTAATTTTTTTTAGTTTGGCGAAAAAAAAATGGCTGATAGGCCGATTTTTAGAGAGTGAGTTCTAGCGGTTTGCACAGTTTTAGACTTTTTGGCGCAATTTACTGAGAGCTTAAGGGAATAGCATTTTTGAAAACAAGTGTATAGGTTTTCTTAGAATACAGCATTAAATTTTAACTATCCGTGCAGAAATAATGCAGTTATTAGGGCATTTCAAGCGATGTAGCTTCAGAATTCTCGCCAATTGAGTACATTGATTTAACTTGGTGGAAATCCGCCAAATTTCAGAAAATTGAAATCTTCGCATTTAGTACATCGAGGTAACGATGAATAAAACATGTTATAGTTGATAATTTAAAAAATGCGGCTGTATTAAGGGATTCCACTTTTCAAATAATTGCCTGGCGGTCGAACCATTTCCCATTTTGATTGCTGCTAAGTCAATGCTTCGAATGATTCCCTGAAAAAACTCTTGCAAAATGGCGTATGCTGGCACTTTGGCGAGGCTTAGATTTGAAACTGGATTTTACTTGAGACTGGTATATACGTATAATAAGACTGGTTATAGATAAAAATGAATGTTGGTATGTGTGTAGGAGGTTGAAAAACTCCAGCACCGTTTCACCGATCACCATGAAATTTGGTTCACCTAAGTCTTTTATCATGGAGAAGGTTTTTATGCTATCCGTTTTCCTCTAACTTTTCACTAGCTGGCGCAGCAGAACGTCGAATTCTATTCCGTTTAGCCGTTTGCTATGCGAATATGGTCCAACAAATTTCGATGAAATTTGGTACATGCGAATATTAGAACACGGAGAATATTTTTCACTATCCATTTGCTGTAACTTACCGCTAAATAGAGCTGCAACGCATCAACTTCTATACCGTTCGACTGATCGGCATAAAATTTTTATACTTACACATTTGAGAACGAAGAATATATTCTAACTGCGTTACTTTTGATGTTACTCCCCACTAGATGGCACTGCAATGCATTATTATTTTAACTCGCCACTAGATGACGCTGCAGCAGGCCAAATTTTTGACCATTCAAACGGTGGCTATGAAAATCAGTATACATAGCTATTTGAACAATGAGAATATTTTGGCGTTATCCATTTTGCTATAACTCGCCACATGACGGCGCTGTAGCAAATCATTACTTTAATTAACCACTAGATGGCCCTGCAGTGTATCACTTCTTGACTGTGCGAATAATCGCTATGAAAATAGGTATACATAGATATTTGAACACGGGGAAGAGTTTGGCACGATCCATTTTCCTATAACTTGACACTAGATGTCGCGTCAACACATGAACTTCAAGACTATTCAGCCGATCGTCATGAAAATTCGTATACATCGATATCTGAATGCGAAGAATATTTTTGCCGTATCCGTTTTGCTAAAACTCGCCACTAGATTGTGCTACGCCGCATCGCCTTCTGCACCGTAAAAACGATTGCCTTGAAATTCAGTATGCATGATTATTGAACACAATATAACGCGATATCCATTTTGCTATATCTCTTTATTAGAATAAATAGTAATCACAACAAATATTAATATCAAAAAGTCCATTCATTCCCGTGCGAAGAACGGGTACTTCAGCTAGTTTCACATAAAAATATCCATTTATTAGGTCAGGAAATTAAAAAATGGCAATCTGGAAAATAACCTGTTAAAACAAAGCTACTCTCACTGCTTAACAAAATGGGGAGGCTCTCAATTCCTTTCATTAAGCAACATTTGTGCACTAAGAAGAAAAGTAAATACATAAATGTTAAAATATAACTATATAAATGTTAACACTTTGAAAATATGAAACTGTATATTTGATGCTGAAACAATCGTTCTAGGTTTAATAAAGAAAATCTTTAACTGGGTAATATTTTAACACAATACTCAGCAGATCAGCAGAACAGAAGGTTCAAAAATATACACACATGAAACATGGCAATCTATAAAAAAACATAAAATTCTATAGTTAGAATAAAATCCTATAGAATTGCAGCTGATCCTATATACTTAATAAATTTATGTTGTGAAAACAAAATATTTAATTGAATGGAAATTTTGAACAAGCACTCGCATGCAACCGCTGAATGTAAACAATCTTAAATATGTATTCAACAATATATAAGAACACGGTGTGGTGTGATTTCACTTTTTTAACACCACTATATATTAAAATACTGATGTACAGGATTATTAAAAACGTATGACATCTTAAAGTTAAAACAGCTTGAACAATAGGAAATTCTTTTGTAAATGCATTTACAAACATTAACATATACAGTGAAACCTCCTGTAAGTAAGGGACATTAGCAAGGTGTTGTTTATCAAATCAACAGTACATAAAACTTATGCAAACACAGTGTGATAAAATTATATTTCACGCACGTTCTAGAAGCTGTTTTTCAAAAGATCGGAACTTAACTGATTTAACATCTTTTAAATGAAGTAGATAGCTGTTAGAAAGTGCTAAATACAACAATCATGAAACTGGTATTTTTGATAATCTAACATCAGAGTTTTTTACCTTTTTAACACAATCAGATATTAAATACGTAATGCCTAACAAGATAATAGGAAGCAGACATATTTCTTTTAATTTTAACTCAATTGAGTCAACTAGTTTTTAACAAGGAAGTTTGTTCACACGAAACATTAATTACGTTTAGAACATTATTTACGTTACATTAGCTACGAAACTTTTTAACTTGTAAAAGAATGACAAAATAAATCTTTTACATACTTCTCGGAATGAAATCACTTTCTTTAAAATGCTTTCCACAAACAACCATCCGATTGGATACAGGTTTACGAATTCTCAGCACATGTATCCACTGTTTTCTACGTTTCCTCGTGGTTGCTTCAGATGCTTTGTCATCACATTTTCTAATAGCCGGAAATTTATGAAAACTGGGTGGAGGAACACCATTTCCTTTTGAATTGCATTGAGGAACACAACAATTCACCTTATTCACCATCGTGATAAATTTCACAAAATAAAATCTCCAAAAAAATACCTCAGAAAACTTCAATCCTCACTACACGTTTGCAATGGGAAAGAATGAAAATTTACTTGAACCCCCGTAATAAAGGAGTTGGCAGTTAGACCGCTAGATGGCGTATTCAAGTTCTGAGATCGCCAATAGGGGTTCTACGTATGAGTAAGGTGACAAACCCCCGTATGCAGACAACTCAACTAATGAAGTGATAATGATACAATCATTTTCTAAAAAATAATGATCGTATCACTATCTCGTATGCAAACTCAAAGAAAATGATGATCATTATCTCTGACGTCAGAACATACCCCGATCATTTTCTCCAAAACAACTTTTAGAGGCGATATCGATTATATCGAATGTAGACCAATCAGAGGTCTTCTAGCAGTGGGGTTTATTAATATGACTTAATGCAGAATTTGCCCTGCTGTACCCTGTCTGCTAGCAGCTAGCAAGTTTGTTTTGATTTTAACGGTGAGCTCATGATGGCTGAAAGTGGATTTTTAAGCCTTGCTATGCAATATAATAGATCGAATAGAAATAAAAGAACTTGCAAAAGTCTTTTAAAACATTTCAATAACGATATAAATTCAATAGTCAGTTTTGTAAAGATAATTTTTATGTACAAAGGTATACAGATTAAACTCGCAAATTAAATTTGCGATTTGTATTTGCTTTCCTTAGAGTTGGAATGTTAAAGTTTTATGGTGAGTATGATTAAAGTTTTATAGTTTCTTTTCGTCTTTATGTTAATTATACTCTTTTGAAATGCATGAACTGCAGCTCATATTCTTTCTAACACTCCTGAATAATACACATTTATGCAGAGTGCATTGCACACACACACACAATAGCATTTTCTTTTCTGTTTTTTTTTTTTAAACCACACGATTTCTTGTAATGTGCTTTTAATTAAGATATCCCACATTTACTATGTTTGTTTAAAAATATACTACTATAACATGTTGTACTTAATTAGTACATGTAAAAGTGCTCAATTTTCATCAGTTGATAAATGGATAATTTTCATCAGTTGATATAAGGTGTTTATATTTTGTGTATATCTTACTATTGACCTAACTTTACGATTTATTTTAAGTTAGCATGTTTTACTTTGTGTGCTACATTTATTAAAGTTATTTAAAATATTATAAATTATCTTGTTTAATTAACATACTGCACAAAATGTTAGATAATTTATTAAACTACCTGATTATTTATTTCTATCTATATAATAATATTCAAGCATTTTTTAAAAAACTTTATTATTTAAGTTTTTCGTGTCTTCTAGATGTGCTAATTTGTTAATTTTATCATTTAAGATATAACTTTTCTTGTTTAGTTAGCATAACTTGCAAGAATATCTTTCTCAACATCCTTGCAAGAATATTAGGCAAACTCCAAGAAGCTGGTTTTGTAAAAAAATTTAACTGCTCACAAAAACAGTTCAATAGGTCTTAACTTCTTTAGAAATTTGTATCCTATTGCACACACCAAGAGCCACATAATTTGGAAATTTAAGTCTCCTAACTTAAGATAATTTACATTTTTTTTTTTTTTTTGATTCATTGATAGTAGTAACGTAGGAACAACATTTGTGTTATGGCACTATTTTTTCACAGGTGGTATACAAGGTGATTCAAAATTAGAGGGACAAACATTTAGGAAGGGTAGAATGTACACCAAGATAGCTCAGAATCACATAGCAATGCGGCATCAGAAATGTCTTCTTCATGTATCTGTTAATAATCACGTTAGAAGAAGTGTTGAACTGTGGGGAATCTAATTTCTTAGCCAAGTTTTATAAACAATTGGCTCTCCACTGACAATTTCATCAATGTAATAATTTAAAAAATCTGAATTAAAATTTTTTATCAAGTGCAATTTGTGAAAGATGCAATAGTTTTTGAAAAAACCTGGCCGGAAATTTCACTGTTACTTCAACATATCTTCCAAAGGGATATTAATAGGTTCAAGAAGACGATGTTTCCGACCTCTCATCGCTGTGTGATTCTGGACCGTCTTGTTATAACCTACCTCGTCCCTCTAATTATGAATCGCCCTGTATACAAGAATGCTGAATAGTTCATTGAATTACATGTTTTAACATATATGTATTTATTACATGTAACACATGTATGTACAATCCCTGATTTTAAGAATTTACTGGATATGTTTTAACAATGGATCTCAAGATTTTATATTTTTTGTAAACACCTTCTATAATTTAAAAATATTGATAAGCACCTCTTATGTAGTCGACTACTAGTATAATATTTTGTTGAAACAGATTCCCAAGATTTTTCTTATGAACTCCTTTTCAGATTAAAAAAAAAAAAAAATAAATCCCTAGTGTACTAGTGCAGATTTTTTTTTTTTTGCGCGTGTGTATGTGTGTGAACTCTTTTTTTTCCACATCTCATGACTGGTTAGATACAAATATATTATAATATATAGTTTATCTATTTATTTGCTCCTGTTCATGTTGCTTTATCAAAAATAAATTTTTAAATACTTCGAATGAAAATAATTACTAAATTACAGGATTGAGTCTGTGCTCTTATGGATTTCAGCCCTATAGTTTTAAGAGTAATATGCTAACTGATTTTTTGGGAATGACAGAGATATTCATATCTCTGCCTTCTCAAATAAATCTGTTGGATACTCTAAAAACAAATCTCTAATTGCCAGTGAAGTGTGCTACCTCATTAAGTGGAGATAACTTGCCAAAGTGTACAATGTTCGAGGTAATCGCAAAAGGTAAGCAATATCTTTTAGTTTTATACAAGTTACTAGCCGCCTCCGGCAACCAGTTGGTTCGTCATCGCAATAAATCTTGTTCGAAGAGAACCAAGATGACAAATCAACGATTTCATGTTCCTCACCGTCTTCCTTGGCCCTGAAATCTCTGATTCTGAATGGAATTTAAAATTAAGATGGTTACAAATAGGAGCAGCCCTATGGTAAGTGTCGCCCGCTGCTAATATAAAAATGATGTCCCCCTTTTACGTTCTACTTAGTTTTTGAGTTCTAAATGACGCCCCTTCGAAGCCACGCCCAGATGCGATGCTTACTATGTTGGGCCGCCCCTGGTTACACAAATAAAATGGTTAAATGATAAAAACCTACAAACAGGAACAAATTATTTTCATCGTACACTAATTCTGAAGAGCTTCTGGATATATTGGCCTTTATCAAAAAACGGAAAGGGGAAAAAAAAAAAATCTGAAACACTTTCAGATTTTAAATATGCACTAAAGTGCTATATATTAAAAGCGTATTATAATCTGTGGGTCTTACCTATTTTGGTTTTTATTTCATTAAGTTGGAAAGTATGTCATTATTCATGAGGTGATTAAACAAAATTAAAATTGATATTTCTAACATTCTTTTTCTGGATGTATTACATTAAAAATAGATGGAGAAAAGCTGCACAGAAAAATGCACAATTCCAACGGAATGAAAATTTCAAAAACTTATTCTGAGGTGTATTCATAATCCAAGGAGCAGACGATAAAATTACGATAAATTGCAGCAAGCGTTATAATCATCTCCCCCCAAAATTGCACATCAACCATTTTATTTTTTGCCAAATTAAAAAGTCGACTAAACTCTCAATTTCAAACTAATTTTATTTCACTATAAAGTAAAATTCGTTATAATGATTTCGCTATAAGGTTTTAAATCTCCTATATTTTAACATTAGACCAACTAAATAAGAAATCCTCCTTCGTTATATCGTGTTTCGTTATAAAGAGAGTTGACTGTATTTTGTTTGAAATGTACAGTATAAATTATATTTGTTTTTATACAACCATTTTAAATTTTAGACAAAAATTCATTTTAATACAACGGTCTTCAGTAAGTGAAATATTATCAAGAATATCAGATTTTGTAAAAGTGAGCATAAGTACAAATATATATATATATATCGAAATATTTTACTGTCGATAAGCAAGAGTGAATATTATCAGGACCCATTCTAAGCATTTTGCCATACTGGACAAAAATCTTAAATGCATTCTTTGCAAGTAATAATGAACAATATGTTTTTAATTCAATCAAAATTTATTTCTCCTGGATAATACAGACTGCAAATTTTTTGCCGAAAGTAAAAAACAACGTATTTAACACACCAGTGGCGTAGCCAGGATTTTCTTTCGGGGGGGGTCCAAAATTTTTCCTTCGAATATCATGTAGTTAAGATGAGCGGGGGGGGGGGGGGGGAGTTTGTATTAAAAAATGAGTTTTGACACTAGAAATTAAAAAATACAACAGAAAATATAAAGAAACTTACATAATGCTTGTGAATTCTTCTCTATTTTGGTAAGCAAAGGAAATAAGTGACATTTGATGTAAAATAAAATGAATGCTGGAGAAATATCACTAAACACACCGAAAAAAATAATCCTCAATAAATTATTAGAAAATTCAAAGCAAAACTTTTCGATTTGTCATTGCCAGTCTTTTGACAACTTCGTCGGAGTTGACATATTCTCTATCTTGATAAATGGCGAGAAGTGTCAGTCCTACAAGACGTTCTTCACTCATTTTATTTCTGAGATAAGTCTTTATTCTTTTCAAGCATGAAAAGCTTCTCTCAGCAGAGCATGTAGTGACTGGGAGGGTATTTAAAATGGTCAATAAATACTTTATTATCGGATAAAAGCTACCATCACACGATGACAGCACATCCAAGGGATTGGTCAGCTTGGATTCATCTTTGGCCCATTTATCGCACCATAACATGTACTCAGCCTCCAGTTCTGTCCGGAAAATTTTGACTGCAAAAATCTCCAGATTCTGAGTTCCTGAATACTCGAATGTTTGAGTTTGGAAGGTAGAAGAAGTTCTAACGCAGATAATATTTTAGTATTTTCCTTGTTGAATCGTTTTGTTAGATGTGCTATGAGTGTGTCCAAAGACGGAATGAATAAAGATATACGGTAGTAATCGAGAGGGCTCTCCGCGTTAGTATAATTACTCCTGTGTGTTTGCAGCTTAGTTAAACGGGGAATTTCAATATTTAATCCAAAGAGATCTTGCATTAATGTCTGTGCTTTTTCAAATATTTCTTTGAGAAAATATTCGTTTGGCTCTTCTCTTATGAGTTGCAATCTTTTAATGGCACTTTCTGCGTGATTTAATGCTGAGCTCAAATCTCTTGTAGGGCTTTGTAAGTACACAGACAAAGTAACAGTGAAGCTTAAGAGTTTTTCACTCGTTAAAAGGCTGATAAAAAAAGAACTTTGTTTCATAGCAGCTAAGAATGCAAATGCCTTGGAAGATATAGCACGACCAGTATTAGTCAGTTCTTCAAGGCACGCTACAATTGGTTTTAATAATTCCACAAAGACAATGATAGCATCATGCCTCTCGATAAATCGAGTTTCGCAAAACTGAATAAGTCGGGTACGTCTGCACTCGGGTATAAATTCCGTAATTAATTTTTTTAGTGTATCACTCGCTATAGTGGTATTGCGCATGAAATTGATTATATCATTAACAACACCCAACGTGTTTCTGACTTGCGGTTCAGAAAAGGACGAGGACAAAGCTAAATTGAGTCTATGAGAGGCACAATGTACAAATATAGCTTTTGGATATGATGCCTTGATACGTGCCTGTACCCCATTGAAGCACCCACTCATTGAACTCGCACCGTCATAACCTTGTCCAACTAACTTTTCTAAATCAAAGCCAAGTTTTGAGCATTCGGCTAAAATTAAAGCAGTCAATCCTTCAGCTGTTAGATTTGTTGTCGGCACAAACCCCAAAAAATCTTCGTATATCGCATTTTCACAAATATAGCGAATGCACAGTACAACTTGTTCAATTCCCGAAAAATCGCATGTTTCATCGCATATAATTGAGAAACAGCTAGCTCGGTTAATTTGAGTGGCTATTTTTTCTTGAATTATGTCACCACAAATGCCAATTATTTCATTTTGAATATCTGGACTAATGTAGGTAGCATTTTTTTTGTTGTTGAGGATGTGTCTTTTCAGATCCTCATCGCCGGCGTTTGCTCTAAATCTTAGTAAAGCTCGTAATTTTCCGTCCTTGGATTTAGGATTCGTTAAGGACAAAGGGCCAAAATCACGATGTCCACGAAGAGGAAGTTCCTGTTCGCCACAGAAAATGATAGTTTCAATTATAGGTATAAGCCTTTGTCGGTTTTCTTTCTTCAGGTTTTCTCTGTGAGAATCTATCTGGGAAGCTACATCAATTATTTCACCTTTGCGTATTTTCAGAAAATTCTCAGCAATTAATGTGCACACACGATGGTATTCAGCTTTACTATGACTAGTAAATTTTTCGATTGCATCCTTCCATCTGAAAAAGGGTTTTGCAACCAGACAGCCCATTTTTTCATGAGAACCTTTTCCGACACCATCTTGACAAAAAAACACACAATATCTGCAAAATGCAGCATCAGTTTTTTTTTGAATAAGAAAGCCAATCCCATTTTTGTAACCACGATACTTGAAACCTTAACTTTTTAGATCCAAAGTGGCGAAAAGGAAACTTAAAATCATGTAATGTTTCCTCGTATTTTTCAGTGAGAAAACTGAATTTGATTTGGTCAGATATTGTAGAAGACATCTCACCCTGAATTATATATAATAAGTTTGCTGCATCGCTGATGTCGAAGATGCAGGAAATGGTTGATGCGTCATCGTCACCTTGAGAACTGGAGCTTGGACAGAGTTTATTATTTGGTTCTAAAGATATTTCATCAGGAATGGTAGTCTTAATCAATAAATTAAATTCATCTGGATTTTCGTCCTCCTTTTTTGGTTCTTTCTTGGATGGTGGACGAAAGAATTTATCTAAAGTTCCTTGTGATGAGAGTGATCTCTTCATACTACAAAAAATAAAATTAAATTTAAAAAAACATTAAAAAATAATTAAAAAACATTTGCAGTATGGTCGAAATTTTAAAAAGAACCCTCCCCATCCCCCCCCCCCAAAAAAAAAACACACGATTGTGTGCTAACACTATATACACTTGACATGAATTTAAAATAGAGTAACTCTCTTTAAAAAAACATTATTACTATTTTAAATAGAAAACAAAATATTAAATCCCATTTCATTTGATCCGAATTGAAAGCTCATAGCCAGAAAAAGGCTTCGCAGAGTACTGAAATGCGGAAGAGGTAGAATTTCTCACTAAAAGGTTTAATTATCCTCACTCTGTTTTGAAAATCCAAATTTCTGTGGATGAGGGTCAGATCCCTGGATTTTATTATTATGTCAAAACATCCTTACCCCAAATATAACTTACAAATTTAGGCGAAATCAAATAGTAGGCAAATTTTAGAATTAATTACAGAGAACTTATTAATTTTGTTTAGTTGATAAATTGAAAGTTGCACCATTAGTGAGAACAGAACAGTAAGTATCTATGGAAAATGTCTCATTAATGGAATAAATCTTAAAGAGTTCTGACAAAATTAATTTAAAATATAAATCCTTTTTACCCTAAATAATAAGTCTGACTATATCTTGGGAATTTGATGTTTGAAAAGCTTTAAAATTGTTCGATATGATTTCTCAATAATCAATTAAGACTAAACAGGAATTTATTTTAATTATCTCGCTTTCTATCAAAACTAGGAACATAAAATAACTATCATTAGATTCATCCTATAAAACTATTTCAGAATGATTGTACGTCTAGGATTGTTTTTATATTTCAGTTTTTATTCTATATTCTAAATTTTATATTTAATATTTTACACTATCTAATGAGCTATTTACACAGAATTTACAAACTTAGGGAGCTTGCTTATTAATGCCAATAAAGAACGCCCGCGATGGCTATAATAAACCTATACGAGGAATACCTTGTGTGGAGGTCTTTCTAAAGGTACCTATTATGTATTTATGCTATATTCGAAGAAAACTACACGATATTCGAAGAAAACCACACTTCTAAATCATTTTTATCTTAACTATAAAAATGTTTCTCTACTAGTACAAATATAAAATAATAAAGAATGAAGATATAAATGTGGACAATCCTCAATTAAGATTTTTTGACATAGATAAAATTTATTAAATTTTAACTCATGGTGTAGCCTCAATTGTCCGTATGATTATTTTAATTATTGGTATTTCATACAAAAAAATAAATAAATAAGAACAAATAAGTAAAAAATAATTAAATAAATACATAAAGAAACTTACCTTAGTCTTCTTTTGTGTGATGTTGAATTCTCTCGACAGCAAGAATGTAAAAATTCTATAAAAAGAAATTCGTCTCAAAGCACACGGAGTTCAACCTCTATGCCGAATTCTACTGTCTCGTAGCAAAAGTTTCATTCCTCGGCAGAACACATGCAGTTGTTCTCAAATAATTAGTTTCGCTGATAGCAACATACTCAAGCATACACGACACCAGCGACCAGCGTACGGTGGGTCTTGTAACATATTTGTTAACAGGCATTCAGATTTTGTTGTGTGGATCCTATCCCATACAGATCAAAGAATATACAGATGCTTAAAACTGAGATTGCATCCCAGCATGCCCTGGAGATGCCACTAATCTTATAACTCTTTTGTAAGTTCAGGAAATGATCTGTGAGTGGACAATGTCTAGTCTATTCGAAGGCTCCTGGATGTCTGGTTTATAGTTTGAGCTTTAGTTTAGTCTAGGTGAAAACCGGAATCATTTTTGTTCCAATAAGCTAAGCGGTTCCTTTTCCCGCGGCTTTTGACCTTCTGGTTTCAAAACTGTATTCCGCAGGGAGGGAGGGGTGAAAAGATTATTTCATTCTTAAAAGCGGAAAGAAAAAGTTGTCGTCAAATTTATTTGGGTTTCTTTCTATGATGACTAGTGCCCACCCAGCTCCTCAAAACATCATAATACAACAAATGACAGTGCAGGTAACTGATTGCCCTGTATATGGTGTGTACTGGTTTTTCCCACTAGAGACTAGAGAGTAACTTATCACTGAGAAGTTTCACGGTATATATACCATTTAAGAAAATAGGGATAAGCTCCTTTTTCCTCTGTCTGTCTCTTTCATTTCGGGGGGGGTCTGGACCCCCCAAACCCCCCCCCTTGGCTACGCCACTGTAACACACCAATATTTTTCACACTCACAACCAAACTGTTGCCCCTGAATTATAGCATCTCAGAAAAATGTGTAAGTTTTTAGATTCAGCAATGCAGTCAGAATTTTTTTTCAGTGGGGTCCATTAGGATGTAGCCAGATGGGGGGATCGGATTTACTCCCTTCCAAGAACTGCTTTTCCATTAAACCCGAGCCTATGAGCAATGAGTTCAAACTCAGAGATTTTCATTTATTTTTCATCACTTCGGCGAGCCTTTAGTATCACCCACCCAAATTTCTCGCCAAAAGACGTCGCCAAGCCTGGTGATAAATTGTCAAATGTAGCAACCCAAATTGTATTATGAGTTCACGTTTATGCCTCCAGGTCCAACTAAGAGAGTTATAATTGGCTAATGAGAGAGCGTTGATTACAGTGCTGTTTTTTCGGGAATTAAATCATTTATGTTTTCAAAATTGAAGGGAGTAGCATCTGAAGTGCGGATCAGCCATGTCAAACATGTGCTTTACTATGGTTTATTGAAAACGAGTTAGTGTTGTGAAGGTTAAAGTAAATGCATTTTAAAGGAACATAAAGAGTATAAGTGTTGATTTTTCAAATTAGTGAAAGAGCTTGGGAAAGCCAAGAGTTACAAATAGATATTTTATGTATGAGTTCATATGGAATTATGTTTAAATATGTTGTTATTTTAGAAAGTGATTCTATCAACCTTTCAAGTTATTAGGCAAGTTGGGGGGGCAGTGGTGTGCTGTACCACTGAGCTACTCTGGGACGATTTCAAGATGAAATTTCTCGCATTAGAATCGTTGGCATTTATCATCTTCAGCAAACCACAGATGGAATAGATGAAACAATTAATTCGCGACAACTCCATTACGCCACGGAAATTACACATATTTTTAGAAAGTGATTCTATCAACCTTTCAAGTTATTAGGCAAGTTGGAGTGTTTAGGCTAATTAATATTTTATTTTTTACCAACTATGCAAAAAATTCCAGAGCTGGGAAACAAAATAAAAAATTAATCAGCCTAAACACTCCAACTTGCCTAGTAAATATGTTGTTATTGTCGACGGTGTTGCGTTTAGAAAGATGCCCACCATTTTGTAATTAGGACTTGCATCGAGAAGTTAAAAGGTAAGCTTTTATGATTTAGGCATTTTTAGTTTGAGTTTTCAAGTTTTGGGGAAAGTGCGGAGCGGAGTTGCAAATAGATATCTCATGTATGAGTATACGAGGAATTATGTTTAAATATGTTACTGTCAAAGATTTTCTGATTAGAAACAAGATGGCTGCCGTTTTCAAGCCCAGAGTTGCATTGAGAATTTAAGTTGTAAAGTTTTTTGAATACACCTTTTATAATAGGAAAATTTATTTGTGCAATGACTTTTTGGAGATAATAAGGGATATCAATTGGGAGAATTTTAATTATAAGGTTTAGGGAGTTTTATACTGACTTTTCTGAAGTTTTCTGTTCTGCTGATATTTTTTGTTTGTATTTTTATAAAAAGGTTCTGTAGGGGGGAAAAAAGTGATAATTTAAAATTGGCAAAATGTAAAAAAAAAAAAAAAAAAAGGAAGCTATGATAAATGACATCCATATACTTTTACATGCTCTTGGATAATAATATCATAGTAACTGTGGATAAAAGTGCGATATGTTTTTGTGTCTAGAAAAAAGATAGCCCCTATTCTGGAACTCAAGAGTTTCGTCAAGAGTTTGAAAGGCAAACCTTTAACAAAACATGGTACTTGGCACTGGCACCAGTTTGGCGAAAAACAAATGGCACCAAAAATGGCGGGTGGGCAATATTAAGCTGTTCCATTACTTCAACAAAAATACAAGTGTGTTTCAATCTGGCTATGAACAGAATTGTATATCTGTTTTAATGAATAGTAGGTTGGTTCTATAGAGAGGAGGGATGAGGTAGTTTGCTCCACAGACCTTACATCAGTGGTTTGCTCTGTTTGACAAAATGAATAGGTCTTCGTGCCAGGTTTACATTTTATTGTCGTAGAGATCATACTAGGATGAAAAAGGGACAGGATGATAGTCCTTAAAAAAGGGCAATTTAAGCTTTCAAGGGCATGTCAGAATATAAAGAGGCACTATACGAATATAAGAATCTGTAAGGTGCTGACTATCAACAAAAAGGTAAGGGATGCCGCAACGCAATAAATGTAAACAGAGAGGAGAGGATGGCACTATGAATGAAATTGGGGCAAGAAGAGCTGCAGGCAGGGCACTGTTTTTGAGTGGCTAAATGGCACCAATTTTTTTTTTCAAAGTGCAAGTAGGGCGGGGAGGGCACAGCACCCTTCGAAAAACACCTAGGATGAACAGAACCTGATTACCGAATAGGCCCATAAGGCCCGTGCCTCAAAACTACAATATTTATTATTTATACTTGTGGAATGTGATAGGAATAGGTGTGGGGGGGGGCAAAATAACAGCAGGCCTATAGTATCTGAAAGTGTTAATCAGGCCCTGAGGATGAACACCGATTGTTGACTATACTTGTGTGTCATTGCAATTGGACAATAGTGATCATTGTTTTAGTATTTCTCTAAGAGACATTTAAGAAATTAAAACTTGTTTGAATGTTTTCATTTTTTTAATTACAAATACATAAAATACATTAATAAATTTGTTTTAATTAATCATGATACTCACACAAAGGGTTCACATTGCCGCCTATCTTCAGCACTTACCTGCAGAGATTTCTGTTACTCTTGAAGCTTATAAAACTGGGCAGATAACTTCATCCTATTTTACAAGCCGAAAAAGTACAAGTACAATGCTGCTGCTTCAAATGTACAGCAAAATTGTACGAGCACTCATTAGGCATAAAAAAATATGAACTGTATCGATCATATTCCTAAAAAGAAAAACAGACTACAATATTAAAGGAAACTAAAAATGTAAACAAATTGTCACTTCAAGAGCGCAACCAGGAAAAATTTTCGGAAGGCAGGGGGGATATGAAATAAACGGTGAATAAATAAACCTTCTATCTGCATGACATACAGCTTATGCTAACTAATCTGATAATTTCACACAGAGAAGGGGATACAATTTATAAATTCACAGTGCAAAATAGTAGCAACACACTGGATGCAGAATTCAAAAGAAGCCACACATTTAATACTATGCCACACGACATGTCACCCAAGCAGTGGCGTAACTAAGTGGGGGGGGGGGGGTTAGGGACCCTGGGACCCAAATCACTATTGTCTATGGTAAAAATGAATATGCAGGATACATATGCGGACATATATGATAAAGTCAAAGTCAAACATTGGCACAACAGACCCTCTGCAGGGACAAGACCTGCACTGCTCAACGGCACCTTCGTGACCATGGACTTTGTGATACGGATGCCATATACCTAGGCCCGGTGGTCAGCCTGACACGAAGCCCACAGTGTTTGACCCCAAGCAAGCCTAAGTCTTTATTTTATTGACCCACTCAATGGATGAAAGGCTGAGTTGACCTTGCCCAGCCTGGGATTACACATATGATCAGTATGCACAAAAACTATATACATGTTAATACATATGCTTGTATCAATATGAAAGTGACCTTCATTAGCAATGTCTACCCCAGTGCCCATACTTAGTCGGGTAATGCATGGAATTTTAAATTGCTGTCCATTAAGAAAATAAAATCTGATTTTATAAACTGATAATTGAGCATGTAAACAAAACAATTCAAACATTTTTTTAGAAAAAAGCAATATGTAGATAAATCTAACTAAATTAGAGATGGATTGCATTGGCTTTACTGATTAATAATGTCAAACATGCTTAATTCGAAAATTTGTGGTTTTATTAATCAGTAAATAATAGTACTACTAATTAGTAAAATTGTATTAATTTTCTTTAAATGTGGGAGAAAATTTCTAACACTGTTGGACTGTTTACAATTTTATTTATGAGGTAGGATGACAGAAAATCACCTTATGATTGAAGAAATCATAAGGTGAAAAAACAATACAAGTTTTTCTAAATAAGCAAAAAATAAACACATTATAGGAAAAGTTGCAGTTATAATAAGCAATGTATAGTCATATTCAATACAAATTAAATATTTGGAACTCTCAAATGCATACATCATGGCACAGAATTTACATTAATTATACATTTAAATAATCTAGCATCGATCAATGGAGGTCGAAGTGAAGAAGTTCGGCCCTTAAAGTAGATATATCATTTTTTTTTTTTTTTAATGTAATGTGTACCATAATAGTCTAACCAACACAAATTTGGTAAAATTAGTGGCTGGAATAGGTAAATAAAACATTTTAAAAGATAGAACGTATTAAATTTAATTTTATTACAATACTATCACTTTCACAAATATCTTAACATTCATTCAAATTTTGTTCACATGTATTAAAAAAACGCATACAATTAGCCAAGTGCTAAGAAAAACACCATCATTTACAATATTTTATGAGCTAATAATGCAACACATAAAATAAAAAGCTGAAACAAATTGTAAAGATGCAACATATGAATAAATAAAACGACGTAATACTTTACCTTACAAATGTAAATATGTCTTCAAATATCCACGATACCACGATCTCCAAAGTACAAAGCCTCTTCTTCACTGTAAACAATCAAATATTGACGATCACTTCGGATAATGAGTGGTCTGAACCAGTCATTATAAATTCAGCAGTTTTTCCGGGTACGTTAAAGAAAATGATTGCCCTTCTGTGAGCTTGCATACCGTTTAATGATCATGATGGAATATAATGATAATCATTAGGAATAATGATCATTATAAAGAGCTTGCATATGGGGGTTAAATAACCTTATTTGCAAACACTTATTTCAGGACAGCACAAAATTTCACGAGTATTTTCGCTTAACACCTGAATTATTCCAATTAACTTTGGATGCAATAAGAGACGATATTAAGAGCAGATCATGCAATCGCCACCCAAGCCCAATATCTGCCGAGGAGAAGCTATGTCTGACACTCAGGTAAGAATTACTATTTTTAAGTATTTAAATGCAAATATTACTCAGTTATTATTACTATTAAAGATCTATTACAAATTTCTTTTTAACTAAATTGAAAATATTTTTAAAGAAAATGAAATATACAGTTAAGTATCTAAACAATAGCTTAAATGGCCTGATTAACAGAATATTAGTTTTATTTTTGCCATCTGCTCAATATGATTTCACAAATTATGACCTTCCATTATTTTTTTTAAAAATCTGGTCAAATATGTTTGCTAGGGTGGATCCATGTCAGACTGAATACCTCTCCAAATTACAGGAGTTAATCGAAATAAAGTACATTATAACAGTTTTATTCTTATTATGAGTATATATATTCATGGGCATCCATTACGGGGGGCGGCAAGGTAGGGTCTCTAGAACTCACCTAGGTATGCTTATGACCGGGGGCTTTTCCCTTTATGGCCAAACACTGTACACATGTGCTTTCATCGATGCACTGGGGTTGGGAGCACTGCTTAATGTAAGCATATAAGCACGGTTAATTTTATAATTCGTTTAATATTATAAATAACCTCCAGTCCGAAATAGACGTATTGAAATGAACAAAAAAGTCATTGCTACATTACTGAATGATATCAAATTTTAGGTCAATAGATTCATTTCCAATGAGATTCAAAGTTCATGTATCTTCTCATTACAGGGGCGTAGCCTAGGGGGGTCATAACCCCATGAGGAATTTTTTGCCTTACAAAATGTGTAGTCTTCATACGCTTATCGCACACATGTATGCATATATGTGAGTTGCAGTAGTCGTAACCTCCCCCCCCCCACATGAAAAATTTCTGGCTACGCCCCCTGTCTCATTATACCATAATTTCACTATCATTGCCGTAAATTAGCATGTAATATTGGAGGTGGGCAAATGTTTCCTACTGATAAAAAAATCTTCAAACTGAATTTTCTTGATCATTTATGGGGGGAGGGGGTATTGACCCCCCTTGTCCTTATTAACTTATGCCTATATTCATTATGTTAAAGTAAATCTTTTCTGCTGAAATCACCCTCTCCGCATCATTATAATTTGCCCCTTTTAAATTTACATTTTTCGTTTATTATAATCAATCAGTTATAGTTATCGAAATCGGATCAGTGATTTTGATAACATTAAGCGGTATCCACTTTATATAGATACAATTTTTAAAATCTGTATTTAACTTAAAGGTATGTAACTGAATACGTATTAGTAACAACATTTTAAAAACAATCACATTTCAATTTATCAGATTTATAATGAAAACATCATTTTGCTACAGTCATGGGTGTCCATAGATTTTCTAGGGTGTGGGGGACAAACTCCAAATTTGTAATAATATCAGTTACAGTTTAGCTTAATGATGCAATTTTGTTTATATTATAAGATACTTGAAAAATTCATGGCTAAAATTTGGGGGAGGGGCAAGTGCCCTACCTTGCCCCTCCCCCACCTATGGGCACCCATGGCTACAGTACAAACATGAGCAATTTATTCATATTGAAAATAAAAATAATAATATATATATATACTTAATTTTTCTATATTTGTCTTTTCAGATACCTGAGTGCTGGTGAATCATTTCGTTCTCTAGCATTCCAGTACCGAATAAAACACAGCTGGATTAGTGTTATAATACGTAAAGTATTAAAAGCGATTGTAGATAATATGATGCGAACGTATTTGCCAGAGCCCTCGACTGAAGCAATGGCAGAGTCAGCTCAAAATTTTTTACAGATGTGGGATTTCCCCAATTGCTGCGCTGCCATTGACGGGAAACATATCAGAATTGTGTGCCCAAAAAACACAGGATCGGCCTTTTATAATTATAAAGGGTGTTATTCAACTGTTCTTTTGGCCCTTGTGGATGCCAACTGCCAGAGGCGCAGAGAGCCTAGTCGGGGCCCCGGGGATAAAATCTTCGGTATCCCTTTACTATCCAGAAACCCTTTCAATCAGGCCCTTATTTTCAACTACACCCATTAGGCCCGTGCCTAGGGCCCCCAAATATTGGATCCCCCGAAGACAAAATCTCAATTCAATGTTTCTTAATTTATCTTCTTTAATTTCAGATTTTTATATAACCTTTCTATCCTTTCAAATGTTTTCAAACAATATTTTAAACAAGTTGCCAATCTGCTCGATGATTGGATGACATTTATAGCCAGGGGTTGAAAAAAGTTATAACTTTTTAGACATTTTATATACAGATTGAATTTGATTGTTCAATTCATCATGCAAGATAATAGACGGGTGCCACTTTGGGAAAAAAAAAAAAAAAAGCCCAAACTTTCGACAGCAGGGCTCAGCATGACAATCATTTACCTTTGGAAATTTCATACTGCCTAAATCAGTGTCAGGGAGTCCCCCATCCAGAGGGGTTGCCTATAGTCAAGAATTTTCTATTGCTTTTGGTGTAGTATTACATCAGTCTTTTATTCCTTATTAAAATTATTAATCATTGAAAGAAACTTTAAATTAATAGTAATTGGAAAATAATTAATAGAATTAAAATTGTTAATTTAAAAGTATTATAATTTAATAAACATCCGTGCTCTAAAAAATACCAACATTTTATTTTGAAGGTTTCGTCACTTTCATAAAGAAACTGTATTTGTAACGTTAACAACATTTTTGCGTGGCATGCTTCCTCAGTATTTAAAAAATTAATATTTTTATTCATACTACTTCCATTCAAGCAGGCAGCCAAAAAATTTCAAAAGTAAAAAAAACTGGAAAGTTCAAAATTTCTCATAGAAAGTCTTAACATTTTGTTAAGGAAAATTAAAAATTTATTTGGTTGGGTGGGTCCATAGTCTCTCCTCTGGCCTATGCCCTTTCTTCCACTATTTAACAGTGTGTCTCCAAAAAAAAAAAAAAAAAAAAAAACTTTTCTTGAAAAAGACTAAACCACTAACACTCCTCGTTATTGTAAGTTGGTGGATTATGCTCTAGCTGGTTTTTATAATTTTGTTTAAAAATTAATTGGAAACTTTTGGGGACATATTCTGTATTGGGACATTTTCTTTTCTTTTTTTTTTTTTTTTTCAAAATTGACAGCACACAATTAAGTATTATATAAAAGCAGCAACAGTAGGGCCCCTTCCCAAGGTGAGGCCCTGGGGATATTTCCCCTGTTTCCCCTCCCTCTCTGCGCCACTGCCAACTGCAAATTCCTTGCAGTAGATGTCGGATCCTATGGCAAGGAAGGTGATGCTGGAATTTTCCCCCAAGTCATCTATGGGGAAAAAAATTAATGCACAACAATTTGGGATACCACCACCAAAATATCTTGGCAAAACTAAGATTTTGCAACCACATGTTATTCTTGGTGATGCAGCATTTGCACTCACAGAAACAATGACTAAGCCGTATTCTGTAACTGCAGCTCAGAAAGATCAGAAAAAGGCTATTTATAATTATAGACATTCCCGAGCAAGAAGGACTTCAGAAAATGCTTTTGGCATATTGTGCCAAGTGTTCAGAGTATTTTTTATGCCAATAGCCTTGAAAAACACAGAAACTATAGATTACTTGGTGTTAGCAGCCTGCATATTGCACAATATGTTGAGAACATTTAAAGTGCAATGTTTAAAGGATAATGAAGAACACCCACCTCCGACTAATAACATGATACCATTAGCACCATCAATGGACAGAAATTGTACCTTTTCAGCGTCAAAAGTGAGAGAAAATTTTGCTGATTACTTTGCGAGCAAAGCCGGTTCTGTGAATTGGCAGAACTCGCAAGTAAACAGAAAAGAATAAGTAGGGGAAACTAGATATTTGATCCCCACTTAAGTTAATATTTTTTTTGTCTGTTGTAAGTTGTCAGTCAATATATCAAGTCAAATATATCCACCCATCAATAACAGGCAGTATATCATCATTGACTCGGATTAAAATATATATATAAATATGAATACAAAATTAATAATATTCTAATAGTTTCCACCAAAGAGTAAAATTAAAATATTTGATATATTAACACATTTTTTTGTACTTGCATTTATTTATTTATTTATTCTTAATTCATATTACTTTCTGTTTGGCTATCAAAATTAGAATACCACCCACTTACTGGCTTTTTATTTCCCTTTATAATATGCATATTTTTGACATTAGTAAAACTATATTTAAACACCTTACACTATTTTTTAGAAAGTGATTGTATCAACCTTTCAAGTATATTAGGCAAGTTGGAGTGTTTAGGCTGATTAATTTTTACCAACTATGCGAAAAATTCCAGAGCTAGGGGTCGAACCCAGGACTACCGCTTAACGTGCGGGTGCTCTACCACTGAGCTACTCTGGGACGATTCCCAGATGAAATTTCTCGCTTTTGAACCGTTGGCATTTATCATCTTCCGCTGCAAACCACAGATAGAACAGATGAGACAATTAATTCGCGACAACTCCATTACGCCGCGGAAGTTATACATATTTTTTAGAAAGTGATTGTATCAACCTTTCAAGTATATTAGGCAAGTTGGAGTGTTTAGGCTGATTAATTTTTACCAACTATGCGAAAAATTCCAGAGCTGGGGGTCGAACCCAGGACTACCGCTTATATAGGAAGATGATAAATGCCAACGGTTCAAAAGCGAGAAATTTCATCTGGGAATCGTCCCAGAGTAGCTCAGTGGTAGAGCACCTGCACGTTAAGCGGTAGTCCTGGGTTCGACCCCCAGCTCTGGAATTTTTCGCATAGTTGGTAAAAATTAATCAGCCTAAACACTCCAACTTGCCTAATACACCTTACACTATTTGACTGTACAAATTAGATTTGAATATACTGGCTTCCTTTTAAAATTTTATTTACAGTTACTAAAAGAATTCTTTTTGTTATTTCATCTATGTATATACCTTATCAAAAATTTTATTATATTTTTAATTATGTTGTATTGCTTATTATTGTATATTATTTTGTATTATTATATGTAATAAGTAATTATATTTCTGATGTGTACCTATAATTTGTAACAAAAAAAAATTGTAAAGTGAAACTTTAATTGCCATTGAAGTTTCCCTAAAGAATGGTTTGCTTCAGGAGCATGATGCACGCATTTATAAATGTGTTATGATGTTTTTGATCAGTTTGTTACCTCTGATACAGTTGTCCATGA
This sequence comes from Cheiracanthium punctorium, assembly GCA_038373885.1. Taxonomy (NCBI): domain Eukaryota; kingdom Metazoa; phylum Arthropoda; class Arachnida; order Araneae; family Cheiracanthiidae; genus Cheiracanthium; species Cheiracanthium punctorium. The sequence continues at coordinate 157,605 of JAWZYV010014602.1, read as the reverse complement.
TGTATTTTATGAATAAATTGAATTTTTTCCCTTCTTTATTTGTAAAAAAGTGCAGTTTTATTAATATTTTTTGATGTAATGAATCTAAAATTAAATTATTTATTTCTTGGTGTGCAATAACAAAAGTAATTAAGAGTTGTTACACTTGAATCTATTGGGAAAAAATATTTTTGTTTCAGATAGTTGTTACATTATTTACCTTCAAAATTGTTGCCAGATTTCAACAATCTACTAATTGATTTTGGTTTCTTTTTCGCTAGGGTATCAAGTATCCCACAACCAGAGGATTTAATTAAAATATAATTATTTAAAATAGCCTTGAAATATTGAATTACTTAAATGAATGTTTTTATTATACGTGCTTAATGTCGTACGCCTGTCGCTTAGTTGTTGTTTCGATATTTTAGTTCGGCAAATGATTTTTTTAACTCTAGAAATATGCAGCAATATTTTTTTTTTCATTGTTGAAAGATTACATGTTCTTTATATTTAAAAAAAAATAAATTATTCATATTTCTTTGCACAGTAATTAATTAAACATTAAAGATAGTTAAAATTGATATTTTTTACATCCCTCTCCCGAATGGAGTTCGGTGAAAAAACAATCGGCTATCTACAGGTTATAACAAATAAAATTATGTGTTAGCTGGAATGGCGAATTTCTCTAAAGGACAAAGTGAAATAATAAATTATCAACTATATTAATTAAATTTGTTTGATCCAAAAAATCCTCCACCCTTAAAAACAAAAAATATTTAGATTTTTCAAATAAAATTATATATGCTATTTAAAGTACGTGTGAGGCATGGTTAAAGTGCCCATTTTTCTAAACCGAAAATCTGGACACTTCTAAACCGCAGAATCGTGAGGGGTAAAAATTAACAGTATAATGAACAGTGATTTGGCTGAATAGCCGAATATTTGGTGAATAGCTTATGCCGAATATTGAATTTTTTAAAATTTCATTTTAATTTTAAATAAAATATTGCTTTTCAATTTTGTAATTCAATACTAAATAAAGACTAATTGAAATTCATTTTATATTATTTGTAGGTACCTGAAAACAAAAAACAGTATATTATCTATGAAACCCAAAACATCTTGGTCATGAAAAAACATCTTTTACAAAATTAAACACTAATAACAGCATGATTATATTTTGAGATATTCATAATTTAATAAATAAGCTATGGTAAATGTGATTAATCTGGTAACTATACATAACAGGGTGTCTACCAAATTTCTGAAAGTCAATTTCCTGACCAATGCATTTTACTTTAGGGAATTGCACAATGCCCTCTCCCTTGTATTTATATTTACATATTTTGTACAACTTCTTGAAATACAGGATTAAGCTTTCATCAATTAAAAGAAACAGAAGTAGTCGCAATTTATGATAGAATTAACTAACTGTTCTTGGAAATACGGTCCTAACCCATAAGTTACCAAGTAAGATAATTTGTCTTTTACCCTCCCATCACGATTAATGAGCCCCCATTTTCCCCTCCTTATACAAACACATCGCTTGATGCTTTTGCGGTCCGAAAAATGCGTTGCAGTTGCTTTCGGTTCCAGTCTGACAATTAAAGAGGAAGGGTAAAAAAAAGAACACGAAAAAAAATTGATTCTTTTGGTGAATTTTCCAGACCCATTACCCAATTTCCCGTTTTTTTTCCAGACTTTCTGGACCCATTTTCCAATTTCCCGGCTTTTTCCAGACTTTCCGGAGCGGTAGACACCCTGCATAATCGCATCATGCTGTGGCCTTTACTGCCTCTTAGCAAAATATATTTAGCATATTTTTAAAATTATATTTGTAACTGAGGATCTGAAAACATTCCTCCTACCCCCAACCAATAAAGAAATTAGAAAATCAAGTCAAGTAGTGTCACCAAGTAGAAAAAAGTCTGCATTTCTCTATTATTAAAATACATTAGATTATGTTCTATTCAGCTTAAAATTCAGTGACTTAAGATATTTTATTATATTACATTAACATATTATGTGTGCTTTTTTTCACAGTGTTTATTTATTAACACGCTTTTATTATCTTCACCTGTATGTATGTTTGTAACCGACTCGACCGACTCCTTGATCTCGATTTTGACCCACTTTAAACGGTCAGATTTAATTTAAACTTTGTAGATATATCAAGGATCGATGACAATACAATAATTTGATTAGTTTATCCAAAGCCCATACCGAAATAAAATCCTGGCTACGCCACTGGTGCACAGTGAAAATAAATTATCTCACAGTTTGTACTTTCTAACTTAGTGTTCTTTAGCGTCTTATGAGAGATATCGAAAATTAAAAATAACTTTTAAATACATACAGTTTTTAAAAAACTGAAAAACACGTTTTTATAGCAAATTGAACTAAAAAGTGAAAAATAAAAATATAGTTTAAAAAACCAAAAAACACGCTTTAGTGATAAATTGAACTAGCTAAAAAGCGAAAAATAATTCTTCATATAGAAATAACTTAATGAACGAAAAATAGTATTATTGTGAAAAAAGCGTGGGGTGCTCCATATATCAGTTCTTCAGAATATTCGATCGGTACGATTAGTACAAAAATGAAACAAAAAATATAGCACAAAGCGCCCAACGCTTTTTTCACAATAATACAATTTTTCGTTCATTAAGTTATTTCTATATGAAGAATTATTTTTCGCTTTTTAGCTAGTTCAATTTATCACTAAAGCACGTTTTTTTCATAATTAACTACTTTCTGCAAACAGTTGTTTAAGGTTTGAAAATAGCACACACACAAATTTTTAAATTAAATATATGATAGTGTTTGTTTAAAAAATATATTGAAAAAAAATTACTGTTTACAAAAAGTGGTTAATTATATTCCTCACATGTTTGCAGCTATTATAGTATAGCATTTCGACTTAAAGTTTCACTCATGTTATCCGTTTCATTGACATCATATACATTTGTTCAATGGCGTTTGACTGGCGTATTTAGCACCACGAATTATATCATCTTGACGCGCTGGCAAATATCCAAAGTGTGCTATAATGGCGTAGTTAACTCCACCAAATATGTCTATTGGTAGCCAATACTCCAACTGGACTCAACTGGCTTTAAAATAATCTGCATTTTAATTATTTTTCATTTTCAAGGTACTGGATTCCAACATTCTGGAATTCGAAAATAAGGTTCACCCTGCTTGGAAAGATACCATTTTGCTGGATCATTCCTAATGCCAAGATGGCACTTTTAAAAGGAGTTACAATTAGTTATTCTGTTTTGGAAAAACGAATAATCGCTAATTCTAAACTCCTGTTGTCTAAGCGAACTTACTATTTGAAAATTGCCAACTTTGTGTAACGCACTTTGAGTTATTTATTTCATATACTTTTTAATTTGGCGTAAAATTTGTGTAATTTTACTTCACGCTGATCAATTTCACGCGATTCTACGTACTTGGAATTGCTTTGTTGCAAAGGAATGAATGATTTTATGCCAAAGCTGGAACCCATTATGCTTTATTTTTTGTTTTTTAATAATATCTCCTAAAATGATTTGATTTTCGAAATTTAAGTCAGCTTATCAGGTTTCTTGGAATTTTCTGAATCCGTGGTTCAAATCCCCACGGTTTAGGAGAAGATAGACAAACAAGCCCTTGACAGCGGCCGTTACTTTTCTTTAGAATAGAGATTCCCAAATAAATTCCCAGTTATTTTATACCCAACCACTTCAACATCCTATGACACTAGTTAAGACTCGACCAAAAAATTACCATAATTTATTATACAACCTATGCTGGAACCATGATCCCATTACCCATATGTAACATTCAAATACTGTAAATTCCACTGAATTACTCCTCTGTGCAAATAAAGACAAATAATTTAACAAAGTAAATAATTTAACAAATTTATTGATTCAATGCTTTCTTTTCATATTCACACATAATCTTGAAGAAATCAAGTTTAGCTTCCACAATGAGATTTGGGGGTAGTGTTCTCATTGTGGATTTCAGTCCTTCAAAAAAGTCATCAATGTGGTCTTTGCGCACTTTGTCTTCACACATTTTTTTTTGTTAGTTCTGTCCTCTGTTGTTGGGATTCTTTCATCTCTTTTAGCCATGTGTCTCGACAAGACATGGGGAATTTTCTTTTTCTGCATTTGCTTTTTTTCTCCTCCTCCCCTAGTTCCTAAACCGTCCAAAACTCCAAATTTTTAGATAATCAGCCGTCCGGTAGATCACAACCCTGGACTTTTATACTTCAGTTATCTACCATCTTCAGTATCTTATCAATTTGGCTCGGGTGGGCACAACATCTTGTTTTAGATGCCATCTCCGGCTTTTAAATGTCTAATACAAAAGATAGTGCATGAATAAATTTAGATTTATTAATCAAATTTCTATTTGAAAAGTATTGAACAAAATTTTTAATCTGGTATTTAAAGAAATACAAAATAAAAATGAGAAAACCTATGATTTGGAAAAAATATTGGTCTTAAAATTAAAATTCAATAATTACAATAAATTTTATTTATACATGAAGAGTAAAAGAATTATCATTAAAACCAGTTAGTATGTAAAACTACTATTTTTTTTCCTTTGAATACTAAGTAATAACTATTATTAATTAATTATGTGAGCTTTCTGAAGAGAAAAAAAATCATTGAAATATTAATTACATATATATTGAATTTTTCAAATACAGTCAATAATATTAGAAGAATAAAGACTTAATTTTAATTAGAAATAGATGTCAAAATGCTAGAGATCATCAGAATATCACATGAAATACTTTTAAAAAAAAGTTAGGAAGGAGCTTTACAAAAAATACTGAAATTAACTATTTTTTAATTCAAAGTCATAACTATTTTTAATTATTAATTATCGCAAAATATATTATCAAAAAAATTAGTAAAGTATATAATAATGTGTTATTTTCTTTTTAAACTGAAATAAAACAAAAACGATAATAAAAGAGCGGCAGCTAGAATCGAACCCAGGTTTCCCGGACAAGAGTCACGAGCGATACCTCCTAACCACGCTGGGTACAACCTGTTACACGTTATTAGTTAAGCTGTACAAATCTTGTCACATATCTCCGTGACACTGAGAGCCAAAAGCAAAAAGAAATAGAAATATTATTAAAAGAGTGACTGATTAAAACATAAGGGATAAAAATACTCAAAGGGAAGGATGGAATTATTTATTATGTGTGCATGAAGTCATGGAGAGAGAAATTGAGCGCAAATCTTTTTTTTTTTTTCCCTTAGATTTTTTAGGTCAATTGATTGCATGAATTTTGTCCAGAGCAGATTTATAACAATTTGGAATACTGTGCTGAAAATTGATGATTAATTGAACCAAAAAAAAATTAAGAGCCTACTTATCCTTAAAAAGTATGTAACTCTCATACTCTGACTTTCGCGACCGCGCCATATTGGAATCCTTTCCTTGAGAGAGCGTGGAACCAGCCAATGGGGTGACGAGATTCTTACGACTTCAGAGGTTGGAAATTAAACGTTTTTATTCCCGTAAAAACCCTCCGTAGCGGAGAAAACTACAGCTTGGGGTCGAGTTTTTAGCAGCGGTATGCAATTTAGGGGAAATTACGACCTAGTCGAAACGCGCCTTAACAGGGTGCATGGGAGAGGTTGGCTGGACTCGAGAATAGGGCTGGATGGGGGAGGTTGGTTGGACTCAAGAATAGGGCTGGATGGGAGAGGCTGGCTAGATGTGGGAAGTGGGCTACATAGGAGAAATTGGTTGCTTGTGGGATGGGAATTGGATGGGGGAGGTTGGTTGGATTCAAGAATAGGGCTGGATGGGAGAGGCTGGCTAGAAGTGGGTAGTGGGCTGCATGGGAGAAATTGGTTACTTGCTGGATGAGAGTGGTGGGCTGGATACGGAATGTTGGCTGGATGCAGGTAATGTACTGGATAACATATCAATGTAGGAAAGCGTCCTGGAAGTAAAGAAGCAAAATGAAAAGAGTATCAGTAATGGCAGAAATCACAAAAAGTCAGAATATTTTCAAACAGTCCTGACGCCACAAAAAGTGTTTAAAGAATAGCATATACATTAGAGACAAGACGGGCTCAGCCCGGGCTCTGTAATTCACAATTGCGTTCGGACTCGGGCTCATGAAAATTTTTTTCTTTATTGAACATACTCCTTGAAACAGATTTTAAAAAGTGATTCATGAGGAAAATAAAAGTACTTATAAAAAAAAAAAAAAAAAGTAGTGGCACGGGTGCCTTTTCGGCGCCCATCCACTATTTTTTTTTTTTTTTACTACGTCTACTAATACTATTTTAATATGTCTACTAAAACTATTTTACAATCTTTGCCAAGTATATTTCAACTATACTTCACCGTTTTAAATGTGTATCATAATCCATGCATATGCCGTGTTTGTCTGTCTGGTGTAGATCCCTTGTTTAATGCCCAGACTCTCGCAGTTATCAAGGTGGCAATAATGTAACATGTAAGTTCAGCATTCCATTACTTATTTATTTATTTAGGGTTGCCAATTATTGTAGTTTTAATAATTTAGCATCTTCAAATTCCTTAACTTGTGCATTTATCGCTTATTTGTTCACTTGAGTTTTCGTCTAGTTTTTTTGGGAGTGTTGAAACTTGTGCATATCTCCTGGAGACCCATGGCTGCAAACCTCACCAAAGTGTGGCGATTTTTTAGGTTGGCGAGAGTGGGGGGCATTAAATTAGGAATTACCACTTTCTTGTTCCATAAAACACATCTTTGGAATCAAAATCTATATTAAAATGGCCTACTACAACTTTTAAAATCTTCACCAAGCATATTAACTGTACTTCACCATTTTAAATACTGTTTGGAATAGGCATCATAATCCATGAGTGTGCTGGGTTTACCTTTCTTGTTAAATAAAACACATCTTTGGAACTGAAATCTATCTTATGATCACCAACTAAAACTGTTTTACAACCTTCGGCAAGCATATTCTAACTATTGTAGCTACTATTTTAAATGCTGTTTGGAATGGGCATCATAATCTGTGATTGTGTTGTGTTTTCCATCCTTGTTCCATAAAACACGTCTCCAGAATTGAAATCTATATTAAAATCATCTACCAAAACTGTTTAGCAATTTTTGCCAGGCACAGTAAAACTATACTTCACCTTCATAAATACCATTTGGAAAGTGTATCATAGTCTATAAGTTTACCGTATTTATCTTCTCTGTTCCATAACACTTCTTTGGAATTGAAATCTATTAAAACCATTTTACAATCTTCGCCAGGCATTTTCTAACTATACTCCCCATTTAACATAAACTGCCGTGTTTAGGCACCAAACTTAGCAATCAGTTATCAAAAATTGCAAACATTGTATGACATTCAACATTCTATTATTGTCCCCCCCCCAATATTATCTGGCAAACAATTTGAAAAGATCATATCTATTAAACCTGTCGACAAGATCGCGTTTACAAAAATCTGTGACTGAGCAAAATAACACCACAGTACTGTAGTAGATCCTGTACTGTAATATACTTTGAAAGCCTATTTCGAATACCTACATGTTATTAGATTAGTCCCATGTGATACATGATCAAAGTATTCTATGCATTATATTGATCTAAAGGTGCAAAGCTTGCTTTCACTTTAGAACATTACTGTGGCAACATCCATGTCACAGGTCTAACATAATAATGGGGGATCACATAATCATTAAAGTAGGGAAATTTCTCTTTGTTACAGTAAATACATATTTGAATATCAGGGTGTACAAAAATCATGATTTTTTTTAAAAATCAAATTAATCGGATTTTGTTAGATAAAGTCAATTTAAAAAAATTAAATTAGTAAGATAGTTCAAGTAATTTTAACTGCTTTAAGTGAAGAGTATAGAGAACTAGTTGCAGATAGTATAAATCTGTAAATAAAATATTGTTTTGGTATGCAAATAAAATAATTTTGTCCCAAGTGGATTATTTTAGAAGCATAGCAAAATAGCACTGCAGAAAAAAAAAACAAAAAAACTGTCAAATTTACAGAAAAAAACTGTCGCCAGAAACAACTAATTCTCAGTCTACATATTTCACTTTTTATACATAAAAAACATACTTACTGTCTCTCAATGAAAAGTGTGTTACCCAGAAAGGCCAATGACTTCATTCGCTGTTTTTCTTTTTCAGTTTTGTAAACTGCTGCCGAACCTGATATTTTGTTTTTTCTTCGTGTGAAGTAATCACGAAAATATTTCCATTTTTGTTTGCACAGGTCCACTATAAGATAAAGGAATTTTAAAAATTAAACTGAAATACAATTATATGTACAGCAAAACAACTGGACAAAAAATTCATTTGTCTGTGCAGAATGGTAGCAAATTACTGTTTGTACTTGCATAATAGTTACACCCCCATTTTGAAGCAGAAAAATAGCTTTAGAGTTACAATATTATGTAGTAAATTAGGGATGCACCGAATACTTCAATATTTGGCAACCGAATACGAATAGTAAACAAATTTAAAAGTTTCACAACTGGTAAATAAACACATATTTTTTTTTTTAATACCATGAATGAAAGTGGTTTGCCTTGGAATCTGCACATTTTTTCCAACCAGCAAAGGCAAGGGTCAAGGAGAGAGATAGGAAAGCAACTGTGCTAAATTCCCCTCCTTCTCTTTGGTGTTGGGTTTGGTTGAAATGAAGCAGGAAGACTGGTTATTATATCGAGCACTGGACTCTGTAGTAGCTGCATAGGTATTAGCGATAAATGACTGAGAATTTTTTTGTTGACCATGGACGATACTTTGTCGAGATACACAACTGGCCTGCTTTGCGCCACCCAAAGCAGGGTTCATACTCATTTTTCAAGAATTTCCAGGCTTTCGCAAAAAATTAACATATGAAAAGTACTGAGTAACTACTTTTTATTTATATGCCGTCCTCTAAGCTAATGAAATTATTAATGCAAAATTTAACCAAAATTATGCTCCCTCTAAATTATAACATAAACAATTGATTACATTTATATTAAACATGGTTTCATATTCAATTTGACCTATAAAAAATCAGGAATTATGTATGAGCTTTACAAGAGTAAAAAAAAAAAAAAAAAGAATTTTTGGGATCACTTCACTGTTTGATAGTTTCAAGATAAGTTTTTTTTATACTATTGTCAGTACACAAGCCTATTGGTAAAAATTTCCATATCTAAATCTAAGTAAAACCCGGCAATCCCATGCTTGCATAAACAATGAAATATGATATGGACAGTCATAAGTGATGCACGATTCATTTTGTATACATCCATTTCCGATTGCATGTGTGCATCATTCAATAGAGAAGTAGTTGGCCATTGAATAGGGTGAAGGCCATAAAAATAAAGAAAGAGGGGTAAATTTTCTTAAAATTCCAGGGTTGAAGTTTAATTTTCCAGGCTTTCAAAGGACAATAACATTTTCCCCCATGAGATTTCCCTGGGTTTTAAGAGCTAGTTTTCAATTCCCTGTTTTCCAGGTTTCCCCGCGGGTGTATGAACCCCGCCAAAGTTACTTTAGGGTGATTCCATGGTGACTAGCATAACAAAGTTAGGAAAATTATCGTTTATTTTCATAAAAATTATCATAATGCATTTTATTTTTCTGAATTAATCTTCATATGTTCATATACATATGTTCTGAATCAAGTTCTTTAAATTCAAATATTAAAATTTTAAAAATAGTTCAATTTTAAATAAAAAATTACATTAAATCACTGCGACTAACATAACAAAAAAATACCCCTATATTAAGACATACAATTATTCATGTAACCAAGCCTGGCTCAAACATGTATGTGAAACTAACAGGTTTGATTGCATTCACTGACTTTAAAAAAGTATCGTTAATAAAAAATACTTTTTTTATATTGTTTATAAGATATCTATTCACTAGCGTAACACTTACAAAAATATTGGGTTGACTGGGCCCAAGATTCGTGTTTGGAATATATATATGTATGTAAATAGGTTATATGTTTATACGTTTGGAATGTATATATGTAATTAGGTAATATGTTAGTATGTAAATAGGTATGTTATTGAAGGGGGCCTTGAACCCCATATAACTCTGACTATGTATTTATTACAGCATTTGGTTACAATTATTACAGCTTTGTAATTATATGCCTCATGAATATTGCTGTTAGGAAAGGGATCCTAAAAGTACCTAAACAAGTATTATACAATATTCAACATAGACATACAAGAGTGAGTTTAAAGTGTGTAAAAATAAAATAAGAATCAGGTGTATTTTTATAATATTTATATGCTGACATGGCGAATTCTATACTAGGCTATAAAGTATGCTCAGCATTTAATGTTTGGCTCCTTAAACATAAAAATTCTGGATAGTTTTACTGCATTTATGACGTAATTGAAGGCTAAAATTTAATGTATCCTATTATAATATTTTACTTGTAAAAACAAAACAATAGAAACACAGAAAATTAATTATAAGGACAAAATATTAGCTTGGACATTTTTCAGAAATTTTGTTTATAGAGAGCAAGAATCATTTACATACGTATGTTTGATAAGTTTTGATTTATTTTAGATGTATAGTGTAGATTTTACTTATTGCTTTCCAACAAAGAACATTGTATTCATTTTATGCCCGATTTCATAGCAGAATACAGATATAGTGCTAGAATACAACCCAGAATTTTTTTAACATTATTTCGAGTAAATCAGATTAATTTCTCAATTCAAACATTGCAAAAACAAAACAAAGTCACAAGCAGAAACCTAAATTTGTAATACGATTTTCTTGTACTTTGCGAAATTAAAAAAGTACATAAAACTTTAGAAACAAAAATTCTGCTTACCTGAAATATTCTATGTTTCTGCAATTTCTTTCCAGCAATTTTCTTTGGCTTGAATATCCTTGTAGCCTCTTTTCTTGACAGTATATAAAATCGGATTGGATTTAATCAGTTCTATCATTTTATCCTCCAGGCTTTCCGGGAAAAAATCCTCAGCAAACACCATTTTGTTTATTAGCGGTAAAACTGGCGCGGCGTTAAAATCCAAAAATTTTGATATCGGCGCATTCGTTAAAAATGCTGTTGTCTGCGTCCTGACGCATGCGCAAAAGTGCGGGGCGCAAGAACGGAACGTAAATCGCCTCGCTGCGCTCTGGCGCTGCTCCTTGGAAACCATAGCTTTACGCTTCGCGACCGGTCTTCCAATGTGGACCCCCCTCTTCAAACTGTATAAAGCTATGGTTTCCAAGGAGGAACGCCAATAGGAAGCGTAGCGCTTTACGGTCCATTTCAGTGCTCCACCCCCTTTGCGCATGCGTTTGGCATCGGACATCACCGTTTTCGGAGGCAGCGCCCATATCCAAATATTTGGATTTGAGTGCTGCGCCGGTACACTGCGTTCAAAACAAGATGGAGGCGATTATCTTTCCTGAAAGTCTGGAAGATACTTTTCGATCTAATCCTATTTTATACACAGTAAAAAACAGATTATAATGATATACAGGCCAAGGAGTGTTGTTGGGAGGATATTTTAGAAAATATGAATATTTCCGATAAGAAAAAACTCCGTTTTTCCTAGGAGATGAACAAGGGAAAGCTCAGGCATTGAGATCACCGATTTTGATAAAATATTGGAAGGTATTAGACAACCCCATGTAAAGTCAAATAATACTAAAAGCATATTCATGTAACATATTGAATGCCGTAAAAATTAAGTGCCAACGCTTGAGTATTTTCCAGGAAATTCTTTTTAAAGATTTATTACTACATATTTATACTAATATACTCACAACGTCTTCGCGTACGTCATGGTGCCGTGTCATCGTTTTTGACTGCAGAGCCAAAGGTTGCGCGTTCGAGTCCCGTACTTGCCTTTTTTTTTTCTTTCGTTAAAAATCAATTTAAAATTATTGTCTACAAAAATTAAAGTGACCTTTTGAATAAAATTGGAATTATAAACTTACTTGCTTTGTACATATTTATATACCAATACTTCTAGATGTAAATCCTCGCGAAGGATGATAAAAATAGAACAACTTCTGCCTTCATTTTGACTAATACATTTACTACTTAAGCTTATCATTCAGCTAAAACGTAGTATACACGTGTAAAATTAATATGAACAATTAGAGATTTAGAATTCCATAAAAGTGAAATCCTTTTAAAAATTTAAAATATTTATTATTTATATAATATTTATATTTCAGTTTATATTTTTGAATTTTTCTGAAACAATGCTAGATACAATATGCCTAAATTAGTGTTCCAAATTTGGGTTTCTTCTCCTAAATTAGTTTTTCTGGAAATTTTTAAAAAGAGAAATAAAATGCAGATTTACTCAAAATGTGTATGGGAAGTTGGGGTACAATGAAACAAAATTTATTTATTTATTTCCTGTTCACAAATTTGTATGTACAAAAATGAATCACGTGGACACTTTTAGTCTACTCTTTCCCCTATCTAAATGAATTTCTATGACTTAGTAAATAGATTTTTCATATTTAAAAAATTACAAAAGTAAACTGTCTGTCAGTGTTCCACTGTACACCAAATATCAAAGTACAATGAAACACTTAATAACACTTCACAAACACTCAAATAATATGAGTCATAATTCAAATTTCAGCATGTATGTTTTACATACATTTATAATATACATTAGTAAGACACAAATATGAAATTTAAATGGAAAAACCAAATTTAATCAAACTGTTACAGCTTAAGATGAAAACATACTACTTTTATTAGAGGTTAGCCTATAGTTTTTCATTTTATATTAAATTTATTTGAATCCATTTAAAAAATTAGAATTTCTGCTTTCCTTTCTGTACCACCTGGAGGAACAGGAGGTGGTAGTTCCGATACAATTTGAGTTTTTCAAAAATGTATGTTTCCAAAGAGCGCACAGATTTGAAGTTTGGACTCAGTCGTTTGACGCACAGAACTTCACATTCCGTTTGATTTAAGTTTATTATATACCCCAACAGAGTACATTTCTTTACATTTAAGTTGACCTTAATTGATTAAAACAATTATTTAGAGCGATACCGCTTGTGCCATACATGCTATAAGAGAATAGCTTATAATCTGTAGTGTTCGGATTCTTAGTTGAAAGACACTCTGGATTGTAGTCATCTTCAGAGTCTGAGGAAGATAGAGTGCGATTTTGAAAACTTTCTCGGTAACTTTGTGCGTTCTATGGAGATCTAAATCTTAATATTTCATAGTAATATCTTTATTTTAAACGAATGCATTCTCGCGGGAGTAATGGGGTACAATGAAACATTTCATTGTACCCCAAACTGGGGCTACGAACTAAATGAATTTTTACTAATTCCTAATTTTTTTTCTTAATTATGGCGTATGAAGACCACACCATAGTGATCACGATATTTGAAAAATAAATAATTATATATATGAAAACATGGAGGTAAAATAAAGTTTCTTTTAGTAACGAAATTTACTTTCAATAGTGAGAATCCAATAAATTTATATATTTATTGTTGTAAAAAATACGATTGTCTCCAAATCACATCAGTATCTGGATACATTTGTATAATAGGTGTGTGAGTTACAACTGTCTGTGATAAATCCTATTGATTTTAGATAGCATGTTTCATTGTACCCCAACTTCCCCTACATGCTAGGTTGCATTCAAGCAGGGGCGTAGCCAGGGGTGGGATATCGGGATATATCCCCCCCGAAATTTTGGATTAGTGATGAAATTCCGTCTATTTATACACATATAAGTTCATATCCGCCCCCGAAAAAGTTTCCTGGCTACGCGCCTGCATTCAAGTACTGTATCCATAATCCATATAATCTGCCTTGCAATCAGATATAAAATGAATGTAATAGTGTTGCATTGAACTTCAAAAGTATAATCTAAACTACATATAAATGATTCGAAATTTATCAAACGTCCGAGTTCGAAAATTATTTTAGCTTCCTATGAACCACAGATTTCTGAAAATTATTAAAGAAAATATTTTCTGCTTATATTTAATTTACTTTGTTTACAATTTCCATGAAGTTTTAGTAGTCAGTTATTCCATAAATACAGTAAAAATTATCTGAGATTTTGTTTTTAAGGAGGCTAAACATAAAGAAATCTAACAGAATTTTACACAAATTCATTTAAAAAAACCTCATAAATGTAAAAATGCTCCTGAAATTCTTATTTCTTTTATTTAACTATTTATTCCTACAGGGCTTTACATCCACAAGGCATGCAAACGAACGTAACTGCAAGCCACTGAAATCAAAAAAAAAGATATTACTAAATTTTCCCATTCAATATCCGCGTGCCGAGGTCCGCGTCTTCGCTCTTTTCTAGGAAACCAGATGAGTGCTGTGTGCTCTCAATTTCGGCGTTTCGGTCACGTGACACGTCGTGTTTCAGATCGGCGCTCCTTCTTGGAAACCAAAGCTTAAGGAATCTGGTCAATGCCCCCTTTCGCTGCGCAGGGAGTTCCTCTCCTCGGTGTTTCTCCTTAAATGCGGCACATACTCTGACTCCAACTTTTCTTTAAACTGCACCCATCCTCTGTTAGAGAGGTATTTGGAGGGGTTGCAGATAACGCCTGCTCAATTAATTTCTACTCGTTGGCCTCTCGGTTATATTACGGAGTTTGTAGAAATCATTTCGGAACACCTTCCCTTTCAAAATAAAAGCCTTCCTCCTCAGGCAATTAGAGGGAGTTTAAATGAATACATAGAGAATGCCTATGGAAATTACCACATTATTGCTACCGATGCTTCCAAGGATAATCATAAAACTGCTGTTGCAGCAGTAGTCACTCGTAATGCTATTTACCGAGCTCACCTAATCAATCATTTCAACTCGGTATTTACTGCCAAAGTCCTCGCCATAAATTTAGCCGTAACTAACTTTATACATATGGGCAACTATCTAATCCTCACGGATAGCAAATCTGCTCTGGAAAGCCTCAAAACTACTACCTACAAATCTCCGGCTGCAGTACTACAGTTATACCACAACCTTCAAATGGCCAAGTTACATGGGGCCAATATCTCCCTAATTTGGGTCCCTGGCCATATGGGGATTAAAGCTAACGAACAGGCAGACAGTTTAGCAAAGAATGGTCCTTTTGCTACAAATACCTACAGCGGTGTTGCTCCGGATGACATTAAAAAACACTTCAAAAATTGCTTAAACGCTCACCTTGATGACTGGTGGTTGAATTGTAAATATTCAACAACTAATGCGCACTTAGGTAAAGACATTTACAATTGGACTAGAAACCGCTATGAGGACGTTTTAACTGCCCGTCTTCGCACTCTAAGTTTTGCTACGGAAGAAAGGCTGCACAAATTTAAACTCACCCTCTCCGTTATGCAGTATTTGTTTGGCCGCAGTCGGCACTGAATATCATTACATTTTTGAATGTAGGGCTTTTAGGGGTGAGAAGAATTTATTGCGGTACAGCTTTAGTATGGTCCCTTTGGCGCGATTTATTTTTGGCGCGACAACGGCGTCAATATGGTAACCCCTCCAGCGGATGCTCCGGAGCGGAGGAGCTGGAAATGGCAACCCTAGGTGCGTGACGTCATTTATCCGTGACGTCGCGGTTTCGCTCCAGCGAATAGGGAGCGTTTGTTCCTTTATTAAAGTTTTGGAGACCCCTTTGCCAGTATTTCGCACGGGAGCTTCGAGTTGTGGAACCGAGCTTTTAGGGGTGAGAAGAATTTATTGCGGTACAGCTTTAGTATGGTCCCTTTGGCGCGATTTATTTTTGGCGCGACAACGGCGTCAATATGGTAACCCCTCCAGCGGATGCTCCGGAGCGGAGGAGCTGGAAATGGCAACCCTAGGTGCGTGACGTCATTTATCCGTGACGTCGCGGTTTCGCTCCAGCGAATAGGGAGCGTTTGTCCTTTATTAAAGTTTTGGAGACCCCTTTGCCAGTATTTCGCACGGGAGCTTCAAGTTGTGGAACCGCCATTACGCTTTATGGTTTTATTTTAATGGCTTTATTTTAGATTAAATTTTATTATTTAATTATTACTGAAATTTAAAATGGATATTCAGGTTCATACTGACTGTTTATATACAGTTTTGTATGAATAAACATTCTTTTGATAGTACGTTTCAGGTTAATATTTTCGTTCCGATTGTTTATTTATTAAGGGTAGAAGCAACTAATAATTACGTTATTAATATTTGATACAGTGAAATAATTTTAGATATTTTGATTTTATTATTTCCATATTGTAATAACTTAGGGATTTTAATCAAGGTATGTGATAAGCATTGTTTGTTTTTATTTGTTATTATTACCTTTGTTTATTTGTTAATGGTAGGAGCAACAAATAATTCAGTTATTAATATAATATTTGATATTTTGATTTTATTATTTCAATATTGAAACAATTTAGGGATTTTAATTAAGGTATGAGATAAGCATTATTCGTTATGATTTGAATTAGTTCTTTATTTTGCTTACGTAGTCTTTTGTCAGAATGCTAAAATGTATTTTAATTTTTTTGTCTTTTTTATTTTTTATTTTTGTGAGGTATTGCCTTTAGAATATTATTTGTTTGCATTGTTTAATTTAATCTACTCAAAAGAGAAAGGGGGGGGTTGAGGGGGGGCACAGCCCCCCCTCACACAAAAAGAAAAGTTATTAAATTTTATTAAACCGAATCTATATGTACATGTAAGCTTGTTATCTGTTTAATTTTATTTCATAAAAATATTTAAAAAGCCATTAAAATAAATCATAGCAAAATTAACGGCGACGATCAACTATCTCGGAACCAGCGCCATCCGATCCGCCATATTGTTTACAATTGGCATCGGCAAGGCAAACTTGGGTTGGCGACAAGATTTTGTCGCCAAATCAAAAAATCGCCAAAAAGGGACCATACTAAAGCTGTTCCTTTATGGCTACAAGGAATGAACATTACCGACCCCCTTCCCTCCTGGCAGGCCTTTTGGTGTCTTCTAAATTCAAATAAAAAAGCCTTTCGGCACCGGCTTTTGCTTGGTTGTGGACGTTTTTAAGTTGTGTGTTCTAGAGTTGAGTGGTTCTGTTTGCTGGTGCTTGGGAATTATTCTGGAGGCTCTCTCCTAGTACTAGGTTTCTTAGTAGTTTTTTTTTAATATGTGAAAGGAATCGAGCAAGAATGGTTTATAAAATTAGATATGGTTATTTTGGGTACCTTGAGAATATACATCCTCTACAAATCGTCGGTCAATTTTTTTTTGTTTGATACTCATGCCAGGATGTTGAATGAAAAGGAAAATTACGAAAAAAGAAAATAATGGGTCTTTTTCTCTCTTTTTCGATGTGCTAGTTTTTTTTCTGTTTCCTAGAAAATCCTGATTTGTCTTAAATCATTAGAGTTTATGCCGGCTGGTCTTGCTGCAGCGCACACCTCAACCACCACAAACAAACAAACAAAACGGATTACGGGATTACTGTTGGGGAGTGTCTACGCTGCCGGCTTATGGACGGACGCGGAGACCTTTCGTCTCTGCGTCCGTCCTATGGCGCATGCGCAGTCATTTTCAACTGTCCCCTGATTAAAGGGGGAAAGCAGTTTTGGTCGCCAACCAGGGGTTTACGGAGTTCATCGCCAACGTGCCAATAATGGCCCACAGGGTTGCAAATAAGGCTTCCCGCGTTTTCATTTTAACGCAACGGTCATTTCGTTGATTACGTGGTGTAAGCTGTATTCCGATGGATAGTATAAAAAAAATATGCTTTAAAGAAGAAGGTAAATATCGCTTTTTTTTTAAAAAAAAATTATAATTCTCAGATTATTAAGGAATAGGTTGTTTGTGTGCATTTTTCTGCGTTCAATTTTCCTGAATATGTATCTATTGTGTAATCAATTTCTGAATGTGATTTACTGGCCGTAAATTTGTTTATTGCATTGCAACCTGATTTTCTCTTTGTTATTATTTTATTTTTAAACGTAAAATTGATTAAAAATGTGAAGATGTGTTAATATTTTTGCGAAATTTGTATTTGTGTAATTCACATTGAGACAGTGACAAAAGATATGCTGACATTTTTCATACTCAAAATGAAGCTTAATAATAATATAGGTACATTCAAAAGTCGAACTATGAATTTATATTTAATGTGTGTAAAATGTCGATTAACATTTTCATTTAGCGATTGGAATTTATTGTAATTAGATCAGTAATTTGTTGCATTAATTAAATTGATTATTCCTTATCATTTAGAAGTATGGGACTATATTCCGTATACGGTGACTTGTTTACATTTGATGTTTTGTTTACAAATTGATTTGGCGTTGGCTCTGGCGCCGTCAACGGCGATGCTCAGCTGCAGTGAGGCACCCTGGCGGTGATTGTTTAGACTGGTAACCATAATGAAACGCAGGGTGTTTGAAGTATGGGATATTCATTCAGTGCTAATTGAATGACGGTAGTTGTTTGTTTGTGGCGAGTGATAGAGTGGATTAAGTTTGTGTTGGCTTTTCCCTGTGGTTTTGATTCTGTTTTACGGACTCTTTATCGTAGGTTAGTAAGCGTATCGGGGAATTTCGTCGTCAGTATTTATGTGTGGATGTGGAGTTTTTTTTATGTTTTGAAAGGAAAAGGAGCATTCTTTTGTGTGTGTTTGATAGAAATATGGTGTGAATATAGAGCTAAATAAAAGAAAGCATGGTGTTACGTTATAAGCCGGTGGGTGTTGGGGACATTTCTGAGCGGTTATTTAAAAAAAAAAATAAAGGTAAGTGCTCTTTTTTAACGAATCTTTCAAATGTTTAAGGTTTTTAATGTGAATTTTAAATTGATATTCGATGTGTTTTATGTTTTCGTAAGTGCTATTTATGTGCTATTCTAATCATACTGACTTTATAAGAGGTGTACAACTAGGTTGTTTAATCCACCGATGTTTTTTTTGAGTTGAAAACGGGCCAGTGTTTGCCCAGTTTACATTAGCTGTACAACTAGGTTGCTTAATTCACTGTTGTTTTTTTAGTTAAAAACGGTCCACTGGTTGCGTAGTTTACATAGCTGTACAACTAGGTTGCTGAATCCACTGAGGTTTTTTTAGTTAAAGACGGTCCACTGGTTGCATAGTTTACATAGCTGTACAACTAGATTGCTGAATCCACTGAGGTTTTTTTAGTTAAAAACGGGCCACTGGTTGCCTAGTTTAGATAGCTGTACAGCTAGGTTGCTGAATCCACTGAGGTTTTTTTAGTTAAAAACGGACCACTGGTTGCCTAGTTTAGATAGCTGTACAACTAGGTTGCTGAATCCACTGAGGTTTTTTTAGTTAAAAACGGACCACTGGTTGCCTAGTTTAGATAGCTGTACAACTAGGTTGCTGAATCCACTGAGGTTTTTTTAGTTAAAAACAGACCACTGGTTGCCTAGTTTAGATAGCTGTACAACTAGGTTGCTGAATCCACTGGGGTTTTTTTAGTAAAAAACGGACCACTGGTTGCCTAGAATGACTAGTAAACATGGCGACAGTCGCTGGAGCTTGGCGGTCGCCAAGCTCCAGCGACTGTCGC
The DNA here is from genome assembly GCA_038373885.1 of Cheiracanthium punctorium. Lineage (NCBI taxonomy): Eukaryota > Metazoa > Arthropoda > Arachnida > Araneae > Cheiracanthiidae > Cheiracanthium > Cheiracanthium punctorium. The sequence goes on along the minus strand of JAWZYV010014602.1, from coordinate 138,091 downwards.
CATGTTTACATGGGGTGGTCACCGGCTTGTACGATTTTACCAAAAACTTTCAAAGTAGGTAATTTAATTCTGTGATTTTTTCTTGCCTTCTCCCTTCCCTTCTGAAAAAATAAGAAAATGGGATTGATGTAATTTTGATTATTTCTGTAAGTAGCTTATTTGATTAATTCCTTCTATTTGTTACATATTAAAGATGAACAATTTTTCATAGAGGTTTTAAATTGCTTGCAAAAGATTTACATACCTAAAAAAGCAAATTCGCCAAAACAAAACCTAAGCCAAACTTGCTCCCCCACCTCTCAGATCAAACTTTATTATAGACAGCCAGTTTTTTTGACTCACAAAAAATACTTTTTGATAGAGAGTACAACTTACCTGTTTCTAGTCTTCTGAATTATTTGAATATGAAATATATATATATATAGTACAAAAATTACAAGCCCAATCGTGATTTTGCTTAATATACCTTGTGGTCTAAAATTTTTCAATTATCATTTATTCATTGTATTATTTGTTTCCCTAAGGTTGTGAATTCATTCATTTATTGCTTTTGAAAAGTAAAGTTTTGCCACACAACATGTAGCTGAAAGAAAAGCCAGCTGGACTGTGTTCAGAGTCTGGATGATTTTCTTTTCCTGTCTCTGAATATGGTCTTGCTAGCACATAAACAGATGAAGAAAAGAAGAAATATCTCTGAACCTGTAAAATAGAAGGCTGACAACATCATTGTTTTGCAATGAGATTCCTGATACGGCAATCTGCTTCAGAAGTAGGTCTTAAAGTAAACTTTATGCTACTAAATCTATATCGTTACATTGACCGCCATGTTTCTCAGCTTATGAAACACATTTATTTATTTATTACAAAAATACTTTTATCAACCAAATTTAATGTTATTTTTTCTGAAATAAGCTGTTCAAAAAAAAAAAAAAAAAAAATCCTATTTTAGAATGGATATTAACAAAGTATTAAATAGATATGTAAAATGAATAATTGAATTAGTTTTGTAAATAATTAACCTTTGAGCATTTTGGAAAAGGGGAAAATATGGTTGTGTATGAAAGGAGGTTGTTAATTGGCTAAACCCACTGAACCCAGGAATAACCTGTTTCTTCACATCATTGGAAAGATACAACAGTAAAGTATCATAAGCTGTGTTGTATTTAGACCTTGGCTAGTGGGGCATAGGTGACTGTCCGTGATGTGACCAAAAATACCATGTAAGTATTGTCTAACATCCTTTTCATGCATTCAGCAGTGTTTTTTAGCATGCTTCTAAATATTTTGTTTCTCGGGGAAACAATCAGCTGATTCAGCAATGACAAAATCAATTACTGTGTAAACAAAGTAATCACAACTTAAGAGATGATTCTTATATAGGAAGAGCAATATAAGGGATTGTTGTAAGATTCTAATAGGTGCATATTGGTCATTCAGAGATTGCATATAATATGATCCCTAAACACAAATTTAAAAAATAGTAATAATAACAATAAAATGTCAGAATTTCTAGAGAATCAATTTATCACTTAATCAAAGTAATGAAGGCAAGTAGAATTTTCTTTAGTAAGTGATCCACCGCATTTAAGCTATAATACCAGCAACCTTTAAAAAAAGTCTTAGACCATATCTTACAAAAACCTTTTGTACTTATCGATAAACTGTTCACAATTTTTTCTATATTTGTCCATCATGCTGCATTTGCTATAAAAATGCATCAACTGCTACAAAATTTTTCATGTAATTCATTAATATGAACTCTAAAAATGATCTGCTTGACATTAATAGTCTTTTTACACATCTTGTAATTCAACTTTTTAAACTATTAGCAGTCATTGCTTAAAATGCCTTATAATGATACTCATCTATTTTTAAAAAATGGGGGGAATTCATAAAAGAATGCTTTTTTTTAAATAATTTTTAAAAAAGTGTCTGTAGCTTTTAGTAGCTCTTTTGCCCAAAATAATATGCATATACTTTAACATCTTATTTGCTTAAACCTGTTTACCTTCTTTCAGTTCTTATGAATCTTCTTTTATCAGGAAGCAACAATGAACATAGAAAAGGAATATAGTGCAAAGTAAAAATTTGTCATGGATAACTGTACCTATACTTGGTTATATGTATGAAGGGTGAATACACAGTTTTGTTGTCTACTGAAAGTTCTACTTCACAGATATGCCTCTACTAAAAAGACACAACCTTGCAAAAGCACAATGCTAAGGTCTTGAAAAGCATTCAGAGACCCTCTTGAGCAGGCGCGTAGCCAGGAAAATTTTTCGGGGGGGGATATGAACTTATATGAGTATAAATAGACGGAATTTCATCACTAATCCAAACATTTCGGGGGGGGGATATATCCCGATATCCCCCCCCCCCTGGCTACGCCCCTGCTCTTGAGACTGCAGTTTAGCAATCTCATGTCTGTGTCACCACTCCATTCCTAGAAAGTTATCCAGAAGTTGATGTCTGATGAGTGTCATTGAAGGATCACCGTGTGTGCCGGACAGTGTTTTTCTCATTCTTCATAAGTGCCACTTATAAATTTATGTGCCACATGCTATAGTCATAGATTTTGACTTGGTCTTGAGAGAATCAAACTGGGCACCACAAATAGTTGCTGTGAGCTGAAAGATATGGGTTCAATTTTTATAGATCATCAATAAAATTAGTGAGTGTCGGGAGTTGAAATCAAACCTGAGCTATAAAAAGTAGTGTAAGGCATTAAACCAGTAGTACCAGTTCTCTAGCCTTCAAATGCCCATATTCAGTTTTGTCAAGATGGTGATTAGCATGTCTGCCCCAACCTTAACCTTGTAGTACACAGTTTGCAGTCAGGCGCGGATCCAAGGGGGGGGCGATGGGGGCGATCGCCCCCCCCTGGAGCAGACCGATGTGTTAAAAATAATTGAAAAATACATGTATCAGTTGAAAGAATCTAAAGGAATCATTACACCTAGTGAAGAAACTTAACATTTCAGATCACAAATCAAAAGATGAATTACACAATGCATTTAGAGACAGCGACACTCATCCCCTTTTGAGTCTTTCAGGAACACTTGGGGCTTATTCTAAGTAATTCAAAGAAAAGCAGTTAGTCTCAAGAGCCCAATCACCCCTTCTTTGGATGTTTGGATCCACCACTGCACTGCACGTGCACAACTGCTACAAGGTCGTAAAATATATAGTTAGGAGGGGTAATGGGGAGACGAATATACCGTGACGGGCTCACTCATATGGGGAAGTTTTAAAATCCTCATCCTTCATGATTATAAGCTTCTAATTAAGATATATTTTGTTCAAGACGAAACTTTTTTTCCCCCACTTTGAAAATATTTCATAGCTCTTTTCTTCAGACAAGAGTACTTTTACGTTATATGGAGAGAGATAAAGTGCATAAGCAACCCCCACCCTCTGTGTTCTGTAAGGGTTTTTTCTCCTAGAAATTCACTAACACGTAGGAGTGGTCAGTACGGTAATTGGAGAGGTCTGTTGCTCGAACGAAATCTGGAATTGCCATAAAACACTTGGGAAGGGGATGCAGGAAGAAGACATACTATCTGCCGTTAACACCTTCTTCAAAGGGGAACCAATTTCCCTTGTAATAAATAATCACATATACACCCGCAACCAAGCAATTTAAAGCTTCGGATTGCTTTTTCAAAGTATGGGCGTGAAAAGGAACTGCAGATGTTTGCATGGCCAGCTTCAACGTTGACAGTTCTCTTGAAATTTATACAAACTAGTGTTCCGGAAAAGATGGGTTGCAGGTGTCTTGGTCATCTCTAACTGACTTCAAAATAACAACCCCCCCCCCCCCCAAAAAAAAAGAAAGAAAGAAAGAATGTAAGAATAACAGAATAGTAGAGCAGCAACGACAAACCAGTAGACACTTTGCTTACATCAAGGGGTCAGTCAGAATTTGTAAGTGAATAGAGAAGAGTCCTCTCAAAAATATTAAGCGGATGATTCGGGCCCGATTATGTCAAAAAGAAAACAGAGCACGCTACTTGGATTTTTTAAAAGTAGTTCCAATGCTGTTCTTCACGATGGTAAAGAGTCCTCGGATGAACTCAAAGGTAAATTTTTTTAAATAAAATGTTGTTTTGTTTGTTTTACTTTTTATGTGTCATATATAAATAGTATTATCTCTCTTTCTCTCTCTTGCCTTTTTTAACACTTTCCAGTGGTGTTGAAAGTGTTTATGCATTGGTAGTCCTGTTTCTCCGTGCTCGCGTTAATTATCAAACAAATTACTCTTTTGACATGACACTTTAGTATGTTGTTTTAAAGAGTCAATTGGAGATCTAGGGGAAAAAAATTGAATGTCATCAGTCAATTTTATTTTTTAATCTTTGTTGAAATTTTTTTAAAAATTGTAAATATCTATGGGACTTAATATTTCATTTTTTTAAACCTTTTAAAACTTGTCCAATCTACTCTAAATTTTTATGTCGCGTCAAATTAAATGATAGACTTGCTAAAAAATTTAATTTCAATATCATGGTGTTTAATTGGAAAAACAATTGTGTTGGATAAGTGTTACTAATCTATGCTTGAGCATGATGTCATAAACCCTTTTTTTAATCAACAGTAAACGGTCTTTTCTTTCTTCGTTTTATTTATTTATTTATTTACTTTACGTTTTGATTAATTCTACCCGAGATTTACAATTCAACGAACATTAACGAATACATTTCGACGAACCTTTTTTTATTATTATTACCTTTATATATATTTTATTTTCGATGGCAATGCCATCAAAAATAATTAGTATGGATAAATTGTTAAATCAATCTTTTGGCCAGTGTAATGACTAGGATCTATTTTATATCATAAAGCCTGGCATGTCCATTCATCTATCAGAAAGGCAGTGTTTTTTTTTCTTTTTGCAATTGCAATAAGCTAATTTTTTAATTACCTCTGAATCAGCAAAATATTTTAAATTCAGAATTATATTTTTTTTTCTTTTAACTTAAAATTATTATTATTATTTTGTCCCCGATTTTATCAAAGTGAGAGAGAAAGAAAGAGCGGTGGGAGAAAGAATAAGCCGTTCTTTTGTTTTCTTTATAGAGAGGTGATATGAGAGAGGATAATGCATATATGAGAGGTGATCTTTATAGAGAGGTGAGGTCATATATCACCTCTTTATGACAAAATGATATGATTGACAAAATGCATTGACAAATTGATTATGATTGACAAAATGATAAAAATTTGAAACTAATTTCGATTAAATTTATTAACTTTGCAAATAAATTTATTAATGCAAGCTTTATAATAAACTATTGACAATATTAGACTCAACTAGCATTAAAATAATTGATTAAAATTTATATTCAATTAGCAAATGTGACTTTTTAGGAATTTAGAACACTAAATCACGGTGTTATTGTCGTGTAAAAAGTAAAGTAATTTTCCCCATTAATTGTATTAAAAGCTTATTTAAAACCTATTTTAAGAGAATATTTTAGTAAAAACAACAGATCTAGCAATTTTTAATAAAAGAAAAACATAAATACAAAATTACACGGTGAAGTAAAAATACTTTCTTTTTTATACAATACATGAAAGAAAAACTCATTTATAAAAACGCTGTGTCTGCATTTCGACAGACAGTGGGGCGTAAACGCTTATTAAAAAATATTTGGTGTATTTTATTGATTATGTGTAAATATATTATTATTAGATAAGTACTGTGTAAATACAATGCATTAAATACGATGCGTCGGGCAGTATATGTAATATATGAGCTTTTTATAAGGAGATGCCGCGTACTCTTAAATATTTTGGACAACCCCTCAAGAAGTATTCTAGTTCTCTATATACTGTTGATTTCATACATATTGTCTTTATAAATATATGAAGCCTTCATATAGTGCATATACTAGCCTCTCATATTTTTTTAAGTTACGTGTTTTTCGAAAAACTTTCGCTGAGATTATATGAATCTAACATAGAAAATATTGATATTTCTTTTGTTAATCTGAGATTTCTCGGCAGATATTAAAAGCAGTTAATCAAATTAACAAAATTGGACAGCATGCAAAATATTAGTGAATATTTTCGCCTGCATCATTTAAGACAAAATTCTTTTTAGGCAAAACTGTGGGTTAATGAAATTTGAAATTTTATTCTGTTCATTGATGCATAATTTTACTTATTTTAATTTAGTAATAAATATATTTTGACCTTGTTTAAAGATGAAGTTGTTTTATAATTTCTGTATTTGTAATGTGCTCATGTAAATAATTTTTGCAAACATTTTATTTTAATCTGGTGATAAATATGAAAAAAAAAAGAATGTATATATATTTTGTTTAAATCTAGTGAGAAATATACCCGAAGGCATTGTTTAAAATACTAATTTGTTATATAATTAATGCATTCGTATAATGTGTTCGAATGAAAAAATTGTGTATAAAAATAAATTGTACGTAAAAGATTCAAGCCACTAATAAATTTTGTGTTAGTTATACATTCTTATCAGAATTTTTTTGTGTGTATGTTTAATTAGTTTATACTAGGTGATTATCAGTAAGCATTTTTTGGTTTTTCACATACACATCAATTTATTCAAGCAGCTTTATTTGAATGTACATCAATGTACATGCATAAGTATTTACATGAGAAAGTCAACACGAAAGAATCCATGTATTTGATGAATATGAATTTGTACGCAACTATATTTCATGTATCCTTCAAATATTTGAAAAATACTAGGCAGAAAGTCGTACGACTCAAATTACTATTTATAGAATTGCTACGAAAAAAAAAAAGAAAAGAAAAAAAAAAAACTTGTTAAATGACAAAATTGCTCTACAGAAAAATTCCTGTTTTTACACGATTTTAAGTGTATATTTAAGAAAAATATTTTTCAATATACGTATATAGATATTTTAAGCGTACATTACTTAATTTTATTTACAGAAAATACTGTCTTTTTTGTCTAGATATTTTGTTTGAAAGGGATCTCAGGCGACGTGGAAACGTTTATCAAATACAAAATAAAAACACACTTGATTATTTGAATCAAGAGCATTTTTATGGAAAATTCCTTAAAGGTTCAAGGTTCTACAAAAAATATCGAAGAATTCGTTAAATTGAGGCTCCGCCGTAGAGTAATGGCGTTCGGATGTTAAAACTGGGAGCAAGACCCGCTCCAGCAGTTTTGTCGCCCCGGCCCTTTTTTTGCTAATAAAAGGTATTTTACGAATTAAAACCAAAATGCAGCCCAGACAATACAAACTGTAAATTTAAAAAAAAATCGATGTCTATGAATTCTTATTTGGGTATTTACCATATCAATATTTTTTTCACACTCACTGCCAATTAGCTTCCCTCAAATATTGGCGGCTCCAGCTCCAACAGATTTTCCTGTTGTCCGCTCTAGAGCGGTCTCTGCTGATATAATTAGGGATAGGAGATGTATATATTGTTGTCGTCAACCGCAGGAGGAAGCCGACCCTATCGGCTTTGCAGCCACTGACTGTACATGGAAGGTTCCCCAATTTTGAACTAATTCAGGATGAGGAGAGCAGAAGTGTGTAAAATATTTATATCAAATAACTTAAATTACTATGCTAATTAAGATGTGGAGATAGGGCCGTAACAAGAATTTGCAATGAGGGAGGTGCCCGGTCAGGACCAAAGTCGGCATGCTGAGGGCTACAGTTGGCCATAAGCTGGCTACATTTAGGAGGGAAACTGCCCCTCCCTATTTCCCCTTACCTGCGTCCATGTGTGGGGGGCACTACCCCCCCCTTCCTAATCACTGCCCATATAGAGACTTTTTAATAGAGGGGTACTCCACTTTCCCCAACTTAAACGCCATTTTTATAAGTTCAGTCACAAATCGCCCCCCCCTTGAGTGATTTCTGGATCCGCGCCTGTTTGCAGTGCATTTATGCAAAGCTGCATATCCATACACCCTTTCAAAAAATATTCGATTGCAAGTCAATTTTATTATAAAGGGTTGTTCTTTATAAAATGTGGATTATGTAGTATATAATAACTTCTAACATTTATTATCAGCATGCTTTTTTTCAAAAAATCAATCAGTTGCTCATAAAATTAACATAGGAAATTTCTCTTACAATCAAATAACTTTTGGGGTGCATGAACTATAAATATTGATCTTTCTAGAAAAATATGTGTAGTAAAGAGTTAAAGATTACAAGTTCTGAAGTTTCATACTTCAGTTCACCCAAATCAAAGGACCTGAGTCCGAATTCATACTTTATTAAAGAACACCTCTTACATGAAACAAATATGAGCATTAATTCTCTAGTATATATCCTGAGTGGACTGAGTGGATGTGATCACAAACTCAAGAAAATGGCATGTGTACTTTTTATCCATTTGGATAAAGCCTGTAGTCCCAACTCTTGAGTTCTTGGTTTGATACCAACTTCCTCCATGTGCTAGAGATCAACTGGTTCAAGTAATAAAGGGAAAAAATCTACGAGAGCCTTATAAACTTGTTCATTTACATGATTTTTAGTTATAGGAATCACTGTTGAGCATAACAAGAGAAAACTTGATGTCTCCAGAAGGTAGACATAGTAGTGACAAGCGCATATGTAGAATGATAGATACTTAAATGATATTTTTTCCCATTTGTGACTGGATATTTTTGCGACTTTCTTCGATTTTTACTGATAACAGAAATAACAGATAAATTTCTGATGTCAACTTCTTGAACAAGGGATAATTTCTTTTAAAATCTTTATGCATAAAAATCAAAATATCAACATCCTACTTGGTCATGTTAAAATATTTTGTAAAGTTGAGGCTGAATACTCAAGAATAAAGGCTAGGAAAAATAAATAACGTTTTCGACTAATAGCGAAAATGCCGTCCCAAAAAAGGGACACTAGGCATAAATGGGTTAAAAAATATACTAGTATCTACACAGTCCAGTCACATTAATGTGACCACTTTATCAAAAGCCAGAATATCCCGATTACTCAGAGCGGATCGCTGAGAGACGCGCAGGGAGAGAGTCACTTAGTTGTTGAAGGTGTTCACTGGAATATTCTAGGGTCCATGTGGACTCCAGTGCAGTGACCATCTGCGATAGGTTACGCGATTGGGGGTCCATGGCACGAACTAACCCGATCGAGGGATCCTACAGTTTATCGATTTTATTTAAATCCGGAGAGTTGCCTTCTACAATGATGAGTGCGCCCAGAGAATGCGATGAAAACATTCCCCAGACCATAATGCTCCCTGAAAAAACACTCAAAATACTGGTGTTAAACGATAAAGTAATTAAAAAACTTTGTAAAAAGCACACATAAGAAGTAAAAGGAAAGAGGATACGCGTTTCGTTCAAAAATTGTTTTGAACTTCAACAAACAGTTCAAAACAATTTTTGAACGAAACGCGTATCCTCTTTCCTTTTACTTCTTATGTGTGTTTTTTACAAAGTTTTTTAATTACTTTATAATGCTCCCTCCTCAGCAAACGTTCGCTAAACCGTCGTTCCGGAGACTTATGGTAGCCCTTTGGTTCATCTGGGTGGTCAGTTACTCAATGGTTGCACATCTGTACGTCATCCTGATCGTCAAGACAACACGTCTGTTCCTGATGTGTTCCCACACAGGGCAATTCCCCCCCCCCCTTCCCTCGGCCTAGTTCCCTCGCTCAGATAATTGGCAATAACACCACAATTACATCCCTCGGACCAACACCACACTAAGGATAAGGCGTTTGGACTGCATTTAGACGTCACAGAGGCTCGGCCGAACCTCTGTGACGTCCTCTCCCTAGTAGCAATGACTGCTTGTTTTCTGCTCGGCCGTTCATCGACTCATCGTCAACTCATCGAATTCAGTCATCGGCAAGTGCACTTTTGTTTTTCTGCAATAGATAAATTTTTATTCATGGATAGAAGTGATCTAGACGAGCAGTTTCGCAGATGGGAAACCGACAAGCAATATCTTATCCGAAACTGTAACTCTGCAGTCATCGGGCCATGCAGGTCTCCCAGTGTTTTACCTCTTTATTAATACACTAAATTATGTGAAAATTTCACAATACAACAACATTAGCGGGGCAATTCCCCCCTTTAGGAACGTAGCGAGATAAAAAATTGGGGGGGGGGGGTCAAAAATGGTAAAAGGACAGAAATTCACAAAAAACCTTGATTGTTATGATCGAGAATCGAAATTTAGGGGGGGGGCGGCCTCCTTAAATTCCTATAAATATTTGCGTAATTTAGATGTGTCCCCTTCCACAAAATTTAAATTTGAAAAGAAATATTTACAAAAAGATGTAAGTGATTATTATATAAAATAGTTTGTAATATTTAAATTAAAAAAAAGAAAAGAAAATCTATTTGAGCGTCAGCTGCATTATAAGAATAACGGAAACTTCATTCAAATGAGCTATTCTTTTGACACCTACTTAACGTAAAAAGCAAGAAGAGGAATCAGTTAATTTTTAAAAGTTATCCAAGAAATATGAAAATTAAAATCGCACTAAAATTCCTATAGAGAATTTCAATTTCAATGAATGGACTTTGAAATTTTGACAAAGTGCTGTTCAGCCATTATTAATAATAGTCAAATTATTCAATTGGTAAGAAATTTCACTTTTTACCAGTGTCTGTAAGTAGCAACAACTTTCAAAATTAATAATTAAAAAACAATATTGCAAGAGCTCTTTCACCTACGTCACACCTTAGCAACCAACTTTTTTTGGTCAAACATAACATTCGTTCATAGGTTAATAATGCTTCAACTGAATAAGAAGTTTATTTGAAAAGTTCGTGGAATTTATAATTTTCAAACATGGGCACGTCCTCAATGTTTGTTTCAGAATTGGGCACACCAAACAGATTTGTCCAAAAAATTTTTTAACGGTCAATGGTAACCAAATGTCCACAATTTCAAACTTTTTTTAAAATTTGTCCTCAAAATGTAACACAATTGGAGAAAAAGTTTTAGTTAAAAGATATTTCTTCAAAAAAAAAAAAAAAAATCATGTTCCCCCCCCCCATATGTCCCCAATTTTTGTTTCATAATTGGAGACACTACACATATTTGAGTCCAATTCCTGGTTCGAAAATTTATCCAAAATATTTTAACATGACCAAATAGGATGTCGACATTTCAATTTTTTACATAATGATTTTAAAAGAAATAATTCCTTGTTCAAGAAGTTGACATCAGAATTTTATCTATTATTGCTGGTATTAGCAAAATCGAAGAAAGTCGCAAAAATGGGTTAAGGTAAAGCAAGGGCGGCTCCAGGCTGAATTTTCGGAGGGGGCCATTGAACTCTTTAGATAGTCTATAAATTGTTTAAAATGCCATTTGAACGTGAGGAATGTGAAGTATACGAATCTAATGTTCAAAAACAAAAAGTTCGGAGGGGGCTATGGCCCCCTCGCTGGAGCCGCCCTTGAGGTAAAGTGACCAGATTTTTGAATGTAGAATCGGAGACATTTTCCCGATTTTGAAACAAAACTGGGGGCATGTATAATTAATGAAAGAATTATCAGTAATTTAATTAAAAAACAACGCAATAATTAAAAATTGTCCCCAATTCCTGTTTCACATTTTGGAGGCAATTTGAAAAACGTCCTGAAATTACGGACTGTCGCCGGAAAATGGGGACGTTTGGTCACCTTATATTGAGGTGATACAAAACATACGTCCCCAATTTCCGTGTTACTTTGTGATTTGTGTAAGGTAACCAAACATCCCCATTTTCCGACAATCTGCGATTTCAGGACGTTTTTTAAATTGTCCCCAAAATGTAAAACAGGAATTGGGGGCAATTTTTAAGTGCTGCTGCACTTAAAAATTGCCCCCAATTCCTGTTTTACATTTTACATTAGCAGTGGTATTAACCCTTTAATGTGCATGCCCTCTCTAGCACACAACTCTAGCATTTTCATTCATAATAAATACATTTGATTTCAATATAATACTTGAGGAGGACGGACATACATTGACAAGCCAAAACATTATGACCACCCCCAATTGTTCAATGAACTCGTCTGGATCACATGGAGAGCACGTAATTAAGTGGAAATGGTATTTATCTGCTGGCGAAGGTAAAAAATCATTCTTGCACTAATCTTTGTGAGTAATGGGAAAGGCTGTTTATTGAAGCAAATTTGATAGAGGGCAGATTGTAATGGCCCAAAGACTCTTGATTTTTTCTTCATCATGTTAATAATTGTGTCAGGGCACGCTGTCTTCCAGGAGAACAGCTGCTCCCCTCTTGTACAGCAGGCTATACACAGATTGCAGGCTGGTGGTATTATGCTTTGAAGGATGTTCCCTTGGGCAGAACTGGGACCCATAGTTGTGGTAGAACAGACCAGGAATGTGGTGGACTATCTGAATATTATCGCGGATCAGTTGCACCCTTATTTGGCATACGTCTTCCCAACAGGAAATGAAACCTTGTGCCATGTTACAAGGCTGGAATTGTGTTGGAGTGGTTCGATGAGCGTAACGATGAATTCCAATTAATGTCCTGACCACCTACTCACCAGAGCTCAAACACCATGTTCCAATATCTCGACTTTGGGTAACCACTACTTAAATATTTAGTACAACTTGTTTCTAATAACTTGGCGTTTCTTCCAGTACCCAGTAGGAGATCATAATGTTTTGGCTCTTCAGTGTAGTTACACAAGAACCCTTTCCTATTTTGCACAGATAATTTCCCATAAAAATTCTCGATTATTTGTAAAATGGATGTCAAAATTATTATCAGTACCAGTATCTGCTGAGAACTGGAGAATATGGAAGATATACGAGGGGGGAGTCAGAAAATGAGTTTCCCTGTCGACTTCGGTCAGAGTTGTGTATGAAAATCAAAAAATAGAATGAGACATGAAAGATAAGATATAACTTTATATTTCCACATAAGTACCAAGTACGTTGAGACATTTGTCATACCGCTTGATATGCTTCAATAAGCCCTCCAGGTAAAATTCAGGTCTTTGCACATGAAAGAAGCATTAAATGGTTTCAGCATTGCTTCCAAAGCGCATTCTGCAGAGATTCTTCTTCAAAGCCAGAAACAGATGGAAGTCACTTCGTGCGAGATCAGGACTGTATGGGGGATGATGTAGCTGCTCCCAACCAAGAATTGCAATACGGTTTTGCATTGCTGTCACCGAATGTGGTCTCGCATTGTCATGCAACATCAGAACGCCAGATCTGAGAAGGCCAGGCCACTTTTTCTGTATTGCCTCTTTCTATTTCAAAAGGATGTCACAGTACCGTGTAGCATTGATGGTTTCAACCTCCAAATAGTCCAACTCAACAAAACTCCATGGCATCTTAGAAAACTGTGAGGTGCACTTTACCTACAGAGGAAGTTGTTTTGAACTTCTTTAGGACAGGCGATAACATATGTTTCCACTCCATTAATGCGGCCTTCGTTTCGGGTGTGAAATGGTGGATTCACGTTGCATCTCCTGTCACAATCCTAACCAGAAAGTCATTGCCCTCTTCATGGTAATGCACAAGATGTTCCAGGCTGACTGCCATGTGTTGTTCCATGAATGTTGGGGTCAGTTGTCGGGGCACCCATTGTGCTGACACTTGCCTGTATTGAAGATTGCTGTGGATGATCTTGTGAGCTCCCTCAAGTCCGATTCCAAGTTCTTCTGCTACTCTATCAATGGTGATACACTGGTTCACTCTAATCATGTCATTCACTTTCCTGACATTTGCATCTGTAGTGGCCATGTACGTCCGTCCAGGTCTCGGTATGTCCTGCACTTGCTGACATTCATCACTGAATTTGCGGCACCATTTGCTTCAACATCACACCTGGGCCATAGACTTCCACGAGGCGGTTACGAATTTCTGCTCCTGATACTCCAAGTGCCCATTCATAGTGGATAACTGCTTTCACTTCCTCCTTTGACCATGAATTCAAAACGCACCTTCTCTACAAACCTACTGGAACCAGACTGAGAGGCTGGTCTTTGCTTTGTGGAATCACTGCAACAGCACCATCTGCTTGATTGCAGTCAACCTCTACCCAATGGTGTATCGGTGTCTTGCGTGTTTGTTCACTTGCTGTGTCGTCTTTTGACCATAAACATTCAATGCTTCGTCCATATGCAAAGCACTGATGTTTTCCTGGAGGGCCTTTTGAAGCTTATCAAGCAGTATGACAAATGTCTCAATGTGCTTGTCTAAATAATAAAAGTCCAGTGCCTAATGATTCCGGGATTGACTCATTGCTCCCAGTGCATCTGTCATCTGTGGCCATGTTGAAATTTTGATAAAAACAATATTCTTATCTCTAACTAAAAGCAAAAAATTTTTGTACAGCTCGAAAGATCTCTAAAAAATTAACCTTTTTTTTTTAACTTGCAGCTACTTTCAACTCTAAATATCTAGCGAGATATCACGCCTTGAAAAAGTAAACAGAGAAGCGAAGCAAATGATTCATTCCTTGATTCTTCTAAAAAAAATCACGGAACATAATCACCTTGATCGTAACCAAAGGTTACAATCAAGTTTAGGCTTGGCACAACACTTAAACATCTACTTGTAGCAATTCTTTTTTAGAAATTGGCAGCATAAACGTATATTGTTATTGTTTTTTGAAGTCGCGTTTCTTTTTTTTCATTGCTCTCACCGGAGTATTTTTAAATTGTTTAGTTTGTTTTTGTTGTAAGCATTTATTTTGAATTTGGTTAACTGGATGGATTTTGATTTCAACCGTGTTGGATCGTTAAGATCAATTTTATTTCGATTGTTATGGGACATTGTCATAAACGTTTATTTAAGTTTGAATTTTTTAACCAGATGGATTTTGATTTCAACGTTGTTGGATCGTAACTTTTATTTTGATTGTTGCGAGACATAAGCATTTGTTTAATTCTGAATTCGTTTAAACTTCTTTACAAGTTGCGTTGGATTATAGCTTTTATTTAGGTTAATTTGGTGTATTTATGTTGTTGGTTATTTTGTTTTTGTCGTAAATCTATAATTACTAGCCGGCAAGCTGTCCAGCAATGTTGGCCCACGAAAATTCGCTTTAAAAAATTGCCAACCAGTAAGGTAGACTTTGTGCCTCTGTTAACTGTGTCAGTCAGACTAACGACTACACATCTATGAAGTAGCATAGCCAGGATTTAATTTCAGGGAAGGGGGCTGGACATCAAATTGCAAGCTAAATTTGAATTCTAAACTTGGTATCAAACTGTAAGCTAAGTAAAGGGTCCCATTTCAGAGGGGGGGGGGCTGCAGCCCCCCTCTGGCTATACCCCTGTGTCTATGATTTTATTTTTTAAAAATTGGAGTCATATTATTCTGAACTTAGAATTTCTAGAGTTCAGAGTTGAGTTGTTGAAACATGACTCCAATTTTGAAAAAATAAAATCATAGACATGTAGTTGTTAGACTGACACACTTAACATCCCCCTTCTTCTCTTCTGTGTTCGCATTGCGGCAGGAAGACAGGTTATCATATTGATGATGGGACTCTGTTTTTAGTAGTTGCATAGGTATTAGCGATAAATGACAGTTAGAACACAGATATGTTGAAGGGGTCAAGTATCAGGTGTGGTCATTGCACACGGCCCGTGCGAGTGGGCATATTGAATTTAAAAAAATTTACGGTTACGGACAAACTATTGAGCTTTCATTCAGCTGGTCGCTGAAGGTGAGCAGGCTGTAGGTAGCAATTTTTTTTTTTTTTCGGAGCAGCCCGTTGCTGGACCAGGTGATCGCCGAAGGTGGGTAGCCCGTAGGTTACACTTTTTGGTATTGAAGAGGCCGTGGGCAGACCAGCTGATTGCTGGATGCGGCCGTTCACCAAAATGTATAAAAGCAGCCCATATGCTGCATAGGCTGGACGTGAAGCAGTCAAACCAGCTGGTTGCTGAAGGCAGACAACCCGCAGGTTGGGGGCTGTGGTAACCCAGTGGTTAAGGCATTGGACTCGTAACCGGAAGATTGCGGGTTCGATACCAGCATACCACTAAAGACCACCGTGTACATGCACGTTAAATCCGTGGTTCCGAAAGTCCTCTAGGTGGTTGCTAGCAGTTTCCAAGAGGTGCCAATATTCAGAAGTCCCCCACCTTCTGATGAGGTTCCGAATTGTGGCGGGAAATTCCGGGAAGGATGTATATGTAGCTCTAAGCAACACATTCAGTGATGCAAGCTGTCCTCTCCTGGCAAAACAAAACAAACCCGCAGGTTGCAAATTTTGGTTGCGAAGAGGCCCGAGTTCCGTAGGTTGCACAAGCCAGTCGCGAATTGGCCATCGACGGCCAAAAGTGGTCGCCGAAGGCAGCTAGTAATAATAATAATCTCATTTGAGTTACGGAACACAGTTCCAGCCCCACTACACCCCTGGTTGTAGATGGTAAATTGGCCAGTAGGTTAGAAGACTTTTTGTATAGCCCCGTAAATCTAGAATTAAATTTAACAAAAAGCTATGAAGAATTGGTATAGCTACACTTATTGTATAACATTCTAGTATCGAAATGTACTATGTGATTTCTATGTACTTGTCTTGTGTGATTCGTGGCACCGAATGCACAATATCTACTTTTTGACCCATCATAGCCCACCTCTTGGAGTACTGCATCCCAAATACAGATCGAACTCGGCTGAAAAAAACTTCTAAAACTAAAAAGAAAGTTTTATTTCTTTAGCGTTTGTAGGTACATTGAGTGAAATACAATATTTTTATTGTATGATGATTTTTTTTTTGAGGGGGGGGGGGAAGGGCTTATAAATATTTGTTGAAGGAGCTTGAGCTTAATGGGCTCTGAATCACTTTCAGATAAATAAAATCAGTGCGTATTTAAAATCTGAAACACTTTCAGATTTTAAATACGCACTAAAGTACTATATATTAAAAGCGTATCATAATTGCGTGTGTTTGCACAACTGCATGTGAGATGCAGATTTTTTCTCTCCCAAATCAAGCAGAAGTAGAGAGGAGGGGTAAAATATTTGGCGAACTGCCTGGTCAATCAAGAGGTGACACGCAATGTGGGCAACATTTTGGCCTGTCACAGCTCTCATGGAAAAGCTATGGATTATTCCAACTAACAAAATGTTTATAATTATGGACAAACTATTGAGCTTTTGTTCAGCTGGTTGCCGAAGGCGAGTGGCTGGTAGGGGGCACATTTCTTTTCCAAAGTGGCCTGTTGGCGGACCAGGTGGTCGCTGAAGGTGGGGCAGACTGTAGGTTGCACTATTTGGTTGCGAAGAGGCCGTTGGCGGACCAGCTGGTTGCCGGATGCAGCCACTCACCAAAATGTGTGAATGCAGCCCGTATGTGAAACGGTCAGACCAGCTGGTTGACGAAGGCAGACGGCCCATAGGTTGCAAATTTCGGGCAGAAGAGGCCAGTGTAGGCACGTAGGTTGCACAAGCCAGTAGCGGAGCGGCCTGTGTGCTCTAGGTTGCACATTTTGGCTGCGAAGCCGCCATCGATGGCCAAAACTGATCGCCGAAGGAGGCTAGTTACTTATGTTGACAAATATAGTTGTGTCATATCTTTCATGTCTCATTATATTGTTTGACTTTCAAACACACCTATCCTCAGTCGCCAGGGGAAACATTTTCCGACTCACCTACATACATCAGTATAGAAAAAAAAAACTAGATAGACTGCTCTATGCTGAAAAAGTGCAGCTGTTGCCATTGATTGATTGAACCACCAATAACATGGCAGTTAATCAAAGTGCCCATCGCATGCCACAGAGCTATAGAATATTTTTGACACAGCCGCCTGTACGGATTGCACTTTTTCAGCATTTGGTGGGAAAGCATAGAGAAAGAGAGAATTGTGTCCCTTCTGTCAGTGGTAGCAAACACATTTAATGCTTTTTCATTACATCAGTTACTCAATGGAAATCTGCAATCCCTCAAGTGCCATCCATGGTACAATTTTGCAAAAAAAGTATTCATGTGCAAGCAGGTGCATAGCCAGGAGATATGAACTTATATGTGTATAAATAGACGGAATTTCATCACTAATCCAAAAATTTCAGGGGGGGGGATATATATCCCGTTATCCCCCTTCCCCCTGAGTGCAAGTCAATTTTCCTATATTGGTTTCTTATAAAATGTTGTTTTTCATAAAAAATGGATAATGTGTGTAATAATAGTCTCTCATACTTCTTTTGAGTTCCATGCTTTTGAAACTATTATCACTATTATAAGCAGATGAAGAGCTCAGAAAGCCCTTTCTCCTTTTCCTAGTAGGGTCCCTGTTTAGTATCTAAACAAATTGCTAGGAAAAATGATGAGCAGGCACAAATAATACTAGTGGATCCTTTAAAAAAAATCTGTCAACTAAACCAGCTTATTCCAAGCAATACCAGCCATAATTATCGAATAATTAAATTTGATGTTGTAATTTAAGTTTTTTACTCTTATGATGAAATATTTTTACTGTGAATATATTTTTCTGACATATTAACAAATTTTAGATATGCAGGCAAAATTTTAGCAGTCTTTTAAGGATATTCGTTTTTTTAAAAGAATTTTAGACATTATAATGTGACTTTTGTGGTTTTCTTTATGCAAATTGTTTTATCATTTTAGAAAGATCTAATTCAACAATTGACCTACAACATTTTTTCCTTAACATTAAACAAATTTAATTTTGTTTTTATTGATAGAGCCATTTTTTAAACATACATATTTTTATTTTGTACCATGCTTTTAAACATTTTATGAATGCATTGTCATGCCTTTGAAAACATTTTAAACAGTGAGCAAATTTTTAAATTCTGCAGTAGAAAAGAGTTTTTTTTTTCCTTCTAAATATTTTACATTCAAAACAAAACTCAGAATTTAATTTGATAAAATACATTAGCCATGTTCTTTTTACCTTTTTTGTTCCATTTTCCCATATTGTAGCAATAAGAGATACTGCTCTTTCCATTTGAGTTGTCAATGAGAAAGTCATAAAAATTAATCAGCCCTTTGAAATGTTTGACTTTTTATTAAAACATCTAAAGTTCTTGAAATTAAATTAACCATCAGCCATTATCTTGTATTCTGAAAAGGGTTCCTTGAATTTCAAACCTACCTTATGTAAATCTGGATAATCAAAAGAAAATTCAATAAAATCAATGCTTCCAAATAATATTAACTATGATAAAACTTGTCGTTTGTATTGTTGTAGTTTTCTTTGTATTATATTACTTTATTTAGAAAAACAAACAGTTCGCATATAAAATTAAAATATTTTCATGCTTTTTATTTAGATTTAAGGATTTCTCATTACTTTTGATTCAATGTCCTGGTGTCTCTGTGTAAATCGGAAACGTTATACCAAAGTGACCTTTTTACTAGTTGTGCAGTGCATTCACGAGGGTGGCTACAGAAATTAAGAAACAAAATTCCCTGATCGTCGTATACCTGACAATGATCAAAATTACTGTGACTGTAGAAAACTCCAGAGTGGAATAAGGGGACAGAGGTCACAATGACTACAAAATTCCACCCTCTTGGTGTAAAGGGCAATTGCAATTGACCACTAGGGGTAACGAATCATTACTTTTCAATATAATTTGTTACTGGATTGCCCAGATGCAGAAGTTTTGACCCAGAAAGAGTGTTTCATATTCACATTCATATATCTGATTGATTCACATGTCTAAGCTGGCATTTAACATGGGGAGGGGGGGGGCAAATGTTTCCTATTGTAGAAAATACCATTTTCGAATGGGTTATATCTGAATTTTCTTGAATTTTAAGGGGGCAATTGCTTCCTCTTGAGCTTAGTAAGTTAGGCCTATGTCTGGTTTCTCATATGATCCGTATCTTAGTACAAGTCCGAATACCTGCAGTTTTGGACTCATATAGTGCCTACACCAACTGAGTCTTGGATTCATAATGTGTCTGCATCACTTGAGTATTGTATGATCCAGAACGACACTATGACTTGTGAGTTAGATGCTGATCCACAACTAAAAATGATCTTGTCAACTAGGTGAAAACGAAAGTTCCCTGATTTTTGGATATTTTTACGAAATTCCCTGATGCTTCCATGATCTGTCGCCACCCTGTTCACTCGTTAAACATTATGCAGGGATGTTAACTCCAACACTCGATTTGGGAGTACCCCGGGAGCAGAAAAAAATTCATTTGGGAGCACCTCAGGAGCAGAAAAATTCCATTTGGGAGCAGAAAAATTCTATTTGGGAGCAGAAAAATTCCATTTGGGAGCACCTCGGGAGCACAAAAAAATAGTTTCCGAGAGGAAAACTAAGATTCGAGATCAGAATTAACATGATTTTGGAGCATAAAATTGAAGATTTAGGAACACAATAAATGCATACAAGAAAAGCAAAGTTTGCAAGCAAACACCATTTGCTAAAAGCAAAACACTATTTGAAAGCACTTTAGGAAAGCTCTGGAAAAAAAAAAGGGTGTATACAGGCTATGCTATCAGCAACTTGGTAAAAACAATACATGGACGGAAGGAATTTTTTTTTTGTGTGTGTGAAACTGCTCTTTTTAATGGTTTTCATATAAATGCTAAATGGAAAGAGAGTGGGAGGGAAGTATTTCTTATATGCAATGGTACTTTTAATGCATGTTCGAAGGTTGTAAAAATACTAATATTTAAATGGTAGAATTAACATTTCTGCCGTTTATATCATTCTAGAATTATGTATTCAAAATTTAGTCTATTTTAAAATAAAGATTTTAATTACGGATCTATAAATGAAATTCGTAACACATTCTGAAAAATTTGCGGACGCACTTTGGCTGAACACGGGCCCAGTGGCGTCGCCCCGTCTGCCCCCTCTCGTAGAGCTTGCACACACACAAAAAGAAAAACAGTGGTGTAGTTTTAAGAAAAAAGGTTTAGGAACACTCGCAACTGAAGACTCAAAAATCATGCGTCCATGATGAAAAGTGAAGAACGCTTACTTTTGCTGACATAAGCTCGAATGAAAAAGTAGTGAGACGGCATCTCCCCCATGATCTTCACGGGCCGAAAATGTCTAGCCCGGCCCGGCATTTAATCAAAATAAAAAATTCAGTCCCGGTCCAGCTCGTATATTAATCATGATTTAAGGAAGGGGGGGGGGGAATCACAAGCCAATCGTTTGGTCTTGTCCAAATTTTAGGAGAGCAAAAATTTCCGGAAAGGCTCGATTTTGCAAGCGCAGAGGACCGTCTTTAAGAGTATACGCTTGTTCCGGTCCATTCTAGAAAATGCTGAGGTCAGCCCGTGCCTTGAATGAATCGTGCTGCAAAAGCCTGGGCCCGCACAGATCTCTACCACCCGCGACTACACCACTGACAGCGCATTTCCGGATTATTTTGAAATGAAATATTCTATTAATTCAGACAGCCTAGATTCTGATTTCTAAACCGGTCATGCTTCCAATTTTCATTCTTGCTACGGGCCAGGTCATAAACCGTGATTTTTTAGGGGCTGGGACGTCACCGTAATATACTGTTTTCTTTACGGACCGGTCTGGTTTAGATCAGGGGCGGCCTTGCGGTACATGACACCCACTCCACCCTGCAAACGTAGAAAAAGACGTCCCTTTTACTTTTTTCAAAATTGCTTTTATGATTTTAAGTTGGAAATCGTGCCCCTTCATAAACAAAAAACGGTGCCCTTTGCGATGATTACTTGTTTGCCTATCTGGCCGGCCCTGATTGAGGTGACTAACAAAGCCCGACTAGTCCGAACCGGGGCGGGTAGAATGGCTTCGGAATGCAGCTTTCGACCGCAGTTTGAATCTTGCTTTACTGCTAACTAGCTTTCCATATGAGCTTTAAAAGATAAATGAGCGTGGCAAAAATTTAACAAAGAGTCAAAATGACGTATTCGGCGCAGACCGGCGCAAAAATCGGCTAAAAGCACAGTTCGGCGCAATATTTGTGTTTCGGCGCACCCTGAAAGAGTCAAAATGACGTATTCGGCGCAGACCGGCGCAAAAATCGGCTAAAAGCGCAGTTCGGCGCAAGAATTTGTGTTTCGGCGCAGAATTAACATCCCTGCATTATGGCAGTGTTCTATAATTATTGTTAAAAAAAAAAAAACACTTTATTCTCCCCTCCCCCTTCTTTCATCCTTTTTTTTCTGGGGGAGGGGGGGTGTAAAGAACAGGCAACTTCTTGAAGGATACCTCCCAAGTCTGTGCTTGAACTTAATGAATTCCATATCACTAGAACTCTGCAAAAGACTAGTCTAGATGGAAGCAAATCTGATCTCTGCAACCATGGTAACTGTTAGATACCTACCTCAGTGTTTTTGGTTCTATTGACTTTACAAGCACATGGGTGAGTTTTCGGCAGTGCCGGGTATCCATCGGGCAACACTACAGTCCAGAGCAATGCCGTATATTCTCTTCTGAATACTAATATGGTGTTGTAAAATCATAATTTTGTTTCAAAAACTGAATATTCGTAGGGGGTAACCTCCTGAGACTCGATTTTATTATGATATTTTCCAACAATTAGTACATGGAATAGTAAAATGATAGTTTTGTTTTGAAGGTGAATTTTTTTTTTTATATAGGGACACTAAATCAGTGTTTGCACAAAGGCATCTAACACATTCGTGACGGTCCTATCTATGGATTCTACTATGATAGGATCAAGGAAAAAACGAGATACATGAAAAAATAGGGTTGACAGCAAATTACACTAAATTTGGTCTGAAGGTTGACATTAAAATGGAATGACCCTCCCCCTAATGAACACGCTTAATATACAAATAAACACATATCAGGGTTAGAAATAAGCGGTCATTAGTCGTATTTTTCACCCAGAAATTTAAGTTTGACGACCATGAAATAATACCTGGTCATCATTTTTTACGCCTAACTTAAAAAAAAAAAAAAAGAAATTCTTAGCAAAGCATACTGATCAACGGCAATTGCTATAACATACTTGACACATTCGGAATTTTATGAAAGGTTTATCACCAATCACCCTTCAAACCATATTACCTAGTCAGAATTACATGGAATAAGTCATTATTATCAGAAATCTCATTTATATAGGGTAATTTATCTGATTTTGAGACCCCAGGCTAGTGCCTCGCTTACCATTGTGATAGTCAGGCTCTGTTTTTGCCATAAATATAATGAAATGTTACACTTGTTTTTTTTTGTTTGCTTGTTTCCTTTTTTTCCCCCTTTAAGGCTAGAGCTCAGTGCATTTTTAGCTTGGCGATGGCGCATGCCACATGACCTTGCACGTATGGATTGCACAGAGAGCCTGCATAGGATGCAGAATTTTATAAAAGAACAGTATTTTGCAGCTCCAATTTTTTTTTAAATATTGCAGTAATTTTATTATTATTAATTCGTTAGCAGCATTTAACATTCTACATATTTACTTTCCTACTTTCAGATGTATATATTTAGTAAACAAACTTTAATTAGTATTCGCACTTGGCTATTATGATTTGATATTTGAATGACTACACTACATAATTTTAAAAATTACGCCCAAGTAGATCATTTTGGCAACTAAGATAAAATAGTTGGGTGCCATTGGCACCTCACTTTAATATCTTAATTTCTAACCCTGACACATATATGCAACAAGCTTGGGCTGTGTTTTTGACATGACAAGCATCAAAAACTGGTTTAAACTGTCAAAAACTAATCCATAAAAGAAAGAGAACAATATATAAACTTATGCAGTATATTTACATTTGGCATAACTAAATGTATAATTAAAATTGATTATATTAAAAAAATAACAATTATGCTAACACATACTAAGTATAAATGAAGGGAAAGATTGACTAAATGAAAAGACAATTTTGACCGCTAGTTAAAAGTTGAATAAGAGTATTCAAAAAGTAAGCCAAACAGTATGTCTGTTATATCCACTGCACAATTCATATCAAAACTTAAGATTTCTCAGCTAACATAATTAATTATGACGTTTACACGTTGACATAATGAAATATCGATATATATTTTCGTTAAAAACAGGATTTTACTTAATAAAAAGTTGGCAAGGTAACGGGTAATAAATGTTTAGTATTTGAACGATACATATTAAAAATAGATAATAATAATAAAAATAAATAAGATGATCAATGCAACAATTTGGTTAATACACTTGCAGTTTAAGTAATTTTTAATTCTTTTAAAATATAATATTTTAAACAGTGAATAAAATTACAACAGCATAAATAACTTTTATAATCAAAACAAAATCATTTCTTTCTCTCCACATCTTTAATTAAAAATTTGGTAAATCGCACTGTCCGAATAGGGAAACGTAAACACAAAGAGTGCATATAAGAACTTCCTGTTGGCGTGAAACCTTAAATACACCCCGCGATTCATTTTCTATTTTGGCAGACCAGGCAAATAAGACGGTTCCGAATGAGCCAATCACGAAGCGTACGGCTGGCTTATTTACATCTTTTGAAATCACGCCCATATCTGTGCAGTAAACCAAATTACGACTTCTGCACAAGCCGGCAGCAGAGCCCGAAGTACTCCGTTTCCGGCCGGCCGGCAGCGTAGACACGGCCTTACTGTTGATTAAACCAAAACTATTAAACTGAAGGTTTGTGCAGGGTTTATTCAGATAATAAATTTAAATAAGTGAATGTACAGATAATTTTTCTATGTAATTATTCCCATTTTTATTCATTATTTCTAGCCGATAATGGTATTTTATTAACTGCAGAATACTAAAATTTTGAGTCTGTGCTAACTTCTGTTGGCTGTTATTCTTGAACCAATGTATTACTAGATAATAAGATCAATTCATACCACGTACTTTATTCATCAGACATAAATATGTTATTTACCGTACTCGAAATACCAATAAAAAGCTGCATATAATTTTGGAGCGCACAGATACACCTGAAGAATGTATTAGCTTGCATGATCATTTTACTAAAAGACTTAAAGGACTAGCAATCAAGTCTTATATGAATCATGGCGCAAATTTTACTTGATTATCACTCCGCCAAAACTATGGCTTCTTTCAACAGCTGTAAAACTTCATTGACAGCCAGCTGTGGGTCTTCAGTAAAACAAGGAACATCTTCCATTTTAAGAAAATTGAGGTATCGAACTGGAAAACTAAATACTAAGTGAGTTGTAGTCAATTTACTTTTCAGTGTGCATTTTATTTTAGAAATAGTACAAGTATGTAAAGCAAGCCTGGGCCATTTTATGTCTGAATACTTAGGGTGACTTCACTGTGCTTCTTTTTATTAAATTATAGAGTCATTATTTTGGAATTTAAGTTTAGTTCTTGTTATTGTATATTATTCTTCCGAAGTTGATAATATATGTACTTTATACATGTACTCCTCAGCATTGGCATGGCAAGAGGGGCATTTGTGCCTGGGCGCAGCACACAAGGGACGCCAAATTGTATGTAAAAAATTCTCCATTACATTTTGACAAATAGAAGGGGGCGCTGAAAACCCTAGCTATGCCTCTGCTCCTCAGTGTCCCTAGAGATGCATTTAGGAAGCTATTGTAAAGACCATTGCAGAAGCCTCAAAATAAGTATTAAATAACTCAGCACAATCAGAGGCAGGGTTTAGGAGGTTTTATTTATATCTAATTTTCACTAATAATCAATTATAATGTGTTTAACACTTTTGATTTGATTTATCTACCTATTAATATACAAGGTTAGGTAAGACCAACATAGGAAAATTAGATTTTCTGTTGCAAGAATAGTAGATGGAGGGTTAAAATCAAGCAAGAGAGTGCACGCCCTATGTTAACACGGCGATAGCCACTAGAGCTTGGTGGTCACCAAGCTTCAGCGACTATCGCTTGCCATTTTGCACGATCAACAAAGTAAAGTCAAATAATCAACAAATTAAAATTGCATGCAAATTACACTGAAAAAAACATATAAAAATATCAAATTACAAAATTATTTTAAATTCTTCACCCACCAGTGCCTATTTAACCTAAAAAAAAAAAAAAAAAATGTCTGCAAAATCAGCAACAGCTAATTTAAAATAAGCAATCAGTGGACAGTTTTTAACCTAAAAAAACTTCAGTGGATTAAGCAACCTAGTTGAACAGCTCATATAAACTGGGCAAACACTGGCCCATTTTTAACTCAAAAAGAAAAAAAAAACTACGGTAGATTAAGCAACCTAAATTTACATCTAATCTAAAGTCAGCAGGATTAGAATACCAGATAAGTAGCACTAACAAAAACCTCAAATATCACTTTAAAAGTTATATAAAACCTTACTGAATTCAGATTCATTTTTTAAGAAGCACTTACATTTATTTTTTTATTTCAGTCATTTACTTCAGCGTCCAGAAATGTCCCTTATGCAATCTTCACTCTACGTGGTTTACTATTATCTCATTCTTCCCCCTTACACTTCACACACTGGCTTAGTTTATCTGTATATCTCCCTCTTTTCTCAAATACTTCAAATTTGTGTTGCTTTGATCAGAAAAAAGAACATATTTTTACTTAAGCAAGGTCAATATTGTACAACTTTACTTCAGTAACTGTAAAGTCCATTTATTTCTCATTTTTTGGTTAACATAGTGAATAACTTCAACAGCTAATTTCATGAAGTGCTCCATTTTCAATTTCCACCAAATTTTATACACAAGTAGTTAAAAGTATGCTACAACATCTGATTAAAAATTTTTTATGGATATTTTACAGATAAAGCTTTTCAAAATAAAATTCTGAAAAAGTACACACATCCTTATTATCACTGCATTGTACTATTTCCTTAAAAATCATTTATCCATATAATTACCTTTTAAAAAGTATATACAATTTTACTGATAGCATAGAAGTATTTTATGATGTTTCTATAAATTTATTCCAACGAGCCTTGAAGGAGAAATAAAGAAACTCACTAAATAGAAACAATTACTCTTTCTATATCCTCTTTTAAGAAAAAATACTTTCTGCAGAAAAAGAATACACTTTTTCGAATAAACGACATTTTCTAATTTAAAAATGATACATATACTTTTAAGTGATTAGCTATAATAAATAAATACATGTATATATAAATATTGGCTGGATTCCGAAAATGACAATTATTTTGGTCAATTCATAAAAAATGCTCCACACCAACGGCAACAAAAGTTGTAACTCAAGTAATTTTTAGCACAGTCAAAACTTATTTGCTGAAATAAATTTCAGATTCAAATATTTATATGTTTTGCATTTTTGGTATAGTTCTATCACATCACATTTCGGCCAAATATTTGCACGTGTTACACCAGGTATGGGCAACCTTTGAGAAGTTGCGGGCCAAACTTCAGGATGTTACCGGAGTCCCGGGCCGTATTACTAGGATTTTGAATGGCTTATATTGGTTTTATTCAGGGTTTTGATATGTTCCGCGGGCCGGCGGTTGCCCATATGTGTGTTACACCTACAGCAGTCTATCAGCAATCTGGTGAGTTACAAAGCATTTCATGGATGCAGTGCAACTGAATTTGGAAATACCAGCTGTGTTGTGGAGATGAAAGCTCACACTATTTGCAGTGATAGTCTGTATTTAAGTATGAAGAAGTACAAAATAAGAGGATATATAGCACGTGAATTCCATCTAGCCAGTGTTTAGCCAGTTTACATTAGATGTACAACTAGGTTGCTTAATCCACTGTAGTTTTTTTAGTTAAAAATGGTCCACTGTTTGCTCATTTTAAATTGCCTATTACTGAATTTGCAGACGTTTTATAGGTTAAATATGGACGGTGTATTTTGTTTTAATGTTTTTGTTAGTGGAATATATGTGCAATTTTCATGTGTTAAAATACTTTGCTGATTGTGCAAAATGTTTGGCGACAATCGCTGGGGCTTGGCAACCACCAAGCTCCAGCGACTGCCGCCGTGTTTACATTGGGTGTGCACCGTCTTCTATGATTTTACTGTCATTTTATTTGCAACTGCTCAGTAGAGTTATCACACCTGCTCTCAGAAGCTAGTAGTACTATAGTTATTGAAAACTGTTTTTAATTATTGAATGATAGCCATCACTTGGCTTACACTGGCAATACATGCTGGCACAGTTCATAAATAGAGAAAATGTGATTTCATAAATCCAGATAGAATAACATAATAAAAATCGATACTACATCAAGAATATATGAACTTATCATGAAAGCATCTTTTTAAAATAATTAGGTATCAGCTAATGCTAATACTACATACACAAATAAGGCTTATCATTTACCACTATATATTTATACAAATACTATGACAAATAATGTTTCTGATTCCTAAGACTGTACGTATGATTTTATGCTTTCGTTATACATCTTGTTTTTTCTCGTGATGTTTAGACTTCATACTATAATTTGCAGGTTTCACTTTCAATATGCATCTTTAAATGTTTCTAAAGATTTAAGGTGTCAATTCAATTTATTAAGTGAAAAATATTTTTATTAAATATGCATGAAAGCTGTATTGATTTGTCATTAAAAATGCTGGTTTATCTTATGCGAAATTCGCCTGCTAAAAAAAAAAACCTCTTATTTATCATTCTTAGATCAGAAAATGTAGTTTATTTGGAAAAGTGTATTCTTTTTCTGCAAAAAGTATTTTTTCTTTATGAGGAAATATAAAGTGTACCTGTTTCTATTTAGTGAGTTTCTTTATTTCTCCTGCAAAGCTTATTGGAATAAAATTTATAGAAACATCAAAAAATACTTTTATGCTATCAGTAAAATCGTATCTACTTTTTAAAAAGGTAAATTATATGGATAAATGATCTTTAAGGAAATAGTACAATGCACTGATAATAAAGATGCATGTACTTGTTCAAAATTCTTTTAATCAGATGTTATAGCACACTTTTAACTACTTGTGTATAAAATTTGGGGGAAATTGAAATTGGAGCACTTCACGAAATTAGCTGTTGAAGTCACCCAGTTGCTGTCAACCAAAAAAACGAAAAATAAACAGACTTACAGTTACTGTAGTCAGGGGCGTAGCCAGGGGGGGGGGGGGGATATCGGGATATATCCTTTCCCCCCCTGAAATTTTTGGATTAGTGATGAAATTCCATCTATTTATACACATATAAGTTCATATCCCCTCCCGAAAATTTTTCCAGGCGCATATCCCCCCCCCCCCAAAAAAAAAAAATTTCCTGGCTATGTGCCTGACTGTAGTAAAGTTGTACAATATTGCCCTTGCTTAAGTAAAAATATTTTTTTTTCTGATCAAAACAAAACAAATTTAAAGTTTGTAGGACAAATTTTAAGAAAGTTATGGCTATTTTTGTGTGTATAAGTGTCATTCAAGATGGCGTCTGATGGGGCAACTCATCTGAAATTTGAAAGCTCATAACTTTTGAATCCCTTAATTAATCTCAATATTCCTTTCTTTCCCACATTTTTTTTATCCATGTAGGGGAAGCAGGTTAGAAAGCAGCAAAAGTTAGCATTCACTCCACATTTTTGTGCATGTAAATAGGGCCTCAGTTTCTATAAAATTATTAGCCTAACACTCGAGTTGATACGTTTCAGTCACTTCAGTAAGAAAAACAAGATCTTCAAAGAGAAATCGGATAGATTTTATATTCTTTTGGATGGTAGCGTAGAGGTGGTGGAGCCATTTGAACATACTGCTATGACAATAGTAGGGTGAGGAAGTGTGGTTAACAATAGCACACCCTGACAGGGGCATAGCCGGGGGGGGGGGGGAAATATTGGGATATATTCCCCTCGAAAAATTTGCTTGGCTATGCACCTGCACCCAAAAAGTTTTTTTTGAGGCGGTTTTATCCTCACATTAATAGGTAGATTAATTAAATTTTAAAAATAATTGATGTTAATTTAATTACTATTATGACCTATTTTCATTTTAATTACGTTTGAGTTAAATACATTTCAAGATAAAGCACATAAAAATAATACTATAGTATAAATTAAAGCTTCCTGAGTGTCAGATTTTGATGGGTATTTTATTCCTTAAAGCACTTCCCCTTGAATGCAACAATTCTGGTTGAACTACATATCAAAATAGCTCAAGGCTTCATTGCAATTGTAAGATAACTTTCATACTTTTTGTTATTTTTATGGTAAGAATACTGTATTTTTTAAATATAATTCATAATTCTTCTCTGTTATGTTTCACATTTTGTTATATTTTAATAATGTTTAAGACAATTTTTGCTGTGATTAGAAAGTAATAAATTAGAAATGTGAAATCGAATGTATTACTAAGTATTATGTCTTAATAAGTTAAAATTAATTATGTTGATATTATTAATGAACTTCTTGGAAAGATCCCATTTTCTCAACTTCTGTATGAAGATAAGCTTAAAACTATTAAAATTGGAGCATTTTAATAGTTACCAGAAATAAGTCTACCAGAATTACCAGAAATAGTCTACCAGAAATAAGGTAGGCCTCAACCTTATTTCTGGTGACTGTGTAACACTAATAGTAAATGCAACTATGCACAAAACCAAAAATATTAAAAAAGTTTTCCCATTGAAATTTTTAAAAAATAAATTAATTTATTACTTTAATGGTTAAGAAATTTTATTGTTTTACAGGAAGTATTTTTTCTTAATCATTTCTTTCAGCATTTTATGTGTTTAAATTGTCCCTCTCCCTTACATCATGGCAAAATCCAGTAATGTTTTTTTTATTTTTTGTTTGTTTGTACCATTAGTAGCAGATTGTTAAGTGGACCCCTCTCCCCTCCTGCAGCATGCTCAGACCTATTGATTTTTCTTTTTTGTTATCGAAGGACAGCAACTGCCAAACCAACTGATTTTTTTTTTTTAACCTTATCTAACAAATATCAGAAGTAGGTTTTCGAGGGCTTCCTCAACAGCAGTTGATGGGTGCATTTTTTGTGCCTTTTAGCAAAGCCTTAAGGAAGCTTTTCGTATGGGGGGCTTCTGCAGTGTTCCTCGGAAAGTTTTTAAATTTCTTATCATTACTTGCTTTAATTTTTTTTTTAAGATTCTACCAATAATAGGTGGAGTTCAGGTTCATGACCACTATCTATTAAAAAAACCTGAAGTTTTGGATAACAAAAAAATACCAAATTTAATTAACGTTTTTGTGTGTGTATGCCTGTGATAACTTTATACAATAAAACAATTGGCCTCCTATTTTCAGTGTTGCATCAAGCATATTTTAGTGTTGTATCACGCATGTTTTATATCCAAAGATATTATGTTTTTCATATATTACTTACTAAACTAAATTGCTGAGTATTCTTTTTTACTCTTTTAAAACTCTAAGTGTTTTTAAACCAAGCTTAAAATAGCCTTTAACTTTCTTTTTCCCCAAGTATTTCATCCATCATCAATGAAAATAAAGTAGAAGCAAGTGTAAATGTTAAAGATACTCCAAAGATTCCATTTATCATATCAGATGACAGCACATCATGTGATGATCCAAAAGAAACTCAAAACAAAGTACAGCCACAGACTAAAATCCAAGAAGTTACTACTGTTAATACCAAAGATATTGAGAAAAAAAGGCAAAAGAGGTAATCTGTTGCATTTCATTTATTGTTTACTGATATATTTCTTAACCAAAAAATGGAAGAATAAAGAAGATAGCAAAAGAGTTTATTTATTACCTTTTCTTTGATTCTCTTTTTGAAACTTGGTTGTTTTTATCCACCAAAAAACTGTTAGCTCTTTTTTAGATCACAGACTTGCTTTCAAGTTTATGATCTAAATATAACTGATAGGACCAGGGGACTGTATTAAAAATTAAATTTCATAATTTTTATAGAAATTGATTTATTGACTTAGATTGCTTCTGATATAATAGATTATACAATTTAGAGCATTTTTGCAACTGGAACTATGTGTCTCTGACTAACTGTTTAGGAAATAGCCATTGGGCACCATTAGCACTGGATACCCTGTATATATATATAGATATTAAGGGTTCACAAAGTAATGTCTTTTTGCACATGTCAATATTTCGCTTACCCAAAACTACTGAAGCTAATAATACAAAATTGGGAATGAATGTAGGTTCTCAATAAGAGAGAAGTTACTATAATTCCCCTATTCTGTGGGAGGGTAGAAGATCAAACAGCTCTTTTCACATATCCCTCTCAAATATAAAAAGATACATTCATAAAATTCTTTCTATAAAATATAATAAACATGAATACATAAAAATAAATTTCAGGGCATTTTGAAATTTGCCCTTTAAAGTGTGTAGACCATTTCCCTCCCCATTTTAAAATATATATGTCTATGAAATACTTGCGTTTAGATGTAACAGACATAAATCCATTCTTTAGGTGCAACATGTTTATCAAAAGCTTGATAAAAATTTATAAATTTTTTTAATTTAATGTAAAAAAAGACATTACTTTCTGATGCACTTACTAATTTATCAAATTTTGGTGAGCTAAGGTTACTATTTTAATGGAAAGTGTTATAAAATTTTTCTACAAAGACCTTTGGTTCAGAAATGAATGAATGATCTTTTTATTAAAGAAAAAATATGAAAAGGTATTTAAAACAATAGACAAGACTGTAAGCATTACTGTCAAATTTCAAAGTTAAATTTTAAATGGTATGTTAACAATTTATTATGAGCTTTTAAGTTATTCTTACAATTTTATTATTATGTATGTGTGAGAAATAAAAGTATTAGGCTAATTTTACATTTCTGTTTTGCTTACTCTGTATACATATTTTACTCAGTTTCTTTCTGTATTCTTATAAAATATTTTCTCTTGCTTTCCTTAGTTTTGCTATTTGCATGGCTTTTCCATCACAGATAAACTGTGTACTTGTTAGTCTTTTATTTAAACTCATATGTAATATTTATAATAATAAATTCCATTAATTTTTTTTTTGAATTACTTTTTTTGATTGATAGCCAATGACAATTCTGGCTAAAAAGCCAGGCTAGTTAGTAATTTAGCATGACCAGTGAAAGTAGAAAGAGCTCAACGGGCTAACAAGAAAAGGATGATGAAAACTGAAATTTTTGTTTGTTTGTGCTTGTCTTTTTAAAGTATCCTGAAAAAACCCAAGTGGGTTTTTTCGGAAACTTTAATGGGAAGTTTTTTTAAGGTAGGTCCACTTTGGCAAACCCTGCTTATAGCTCATATTATGTTAAGTAAAATTTTATAAGTACCTCTATTGAAAGTAAAAAAAAAAAAAAGCATGTTCTAGGGAAGCCCAGGGCGCATTGGTACATATTGCAGAAAATTGTCATTGCTTATGATGAGTGAGCATCTAGATTTATCAAATTTTTAAACTGTGTAAGTGAAGAGTGTTTTCTAATCTTGCTATGAGATGAATCATTTTGAAATTTTTTGCTGTATTAAAATCAGTAACATGTAGTTTAGGAAATAATTTTTGTACCAATGTACCCCATGATGGAGTGGATTAATACTAGGATGGGGTACTTTGTACACTTACAAGAAATAATCATAGTGAAGTTAACTCTTTTGTTAGTAACAGTAATTAGGATACAAAATGGAAAAATGCAAAATATTAATTTGAAGCTGCAATACGGCACATATGAGAAAAAATAGAATTTTTCTACAATTAGTGGAAATTATAGTCACTTAACTCAACAGAAAAAGATAAGAATGTTGCAGCTCTGGCAGAACCACCTCAAAACATACATCTAAAGTATTAATAATGCTGTTATCTCTCAGCTATTTAGGGAAATAAAATTTTGAGCAATCAGTTTTCTCTGTTAAATACTTCTGTGTTAAGCTGACTGTTATAAGACGTGTTATTGCTTATTAATTCCCGCAAATTTTGTACTGCAGCTTGGTCAATGAAGTTCTAGAATTAATAAAATTTGTGTTTCATCCTGACAAAATAGACTTTTTGAACTTTCCAGATTCACTGGACTTAAAGCAACGAAATCGAAAACTAAGCAGAAAAAGGGAGTTTTTGCACTGTTTCTTCTTCGGCTAACGCTAATGCTATTCGGAGTTTCAAACCTACTGTGCATGCACATGGTTAGCAGGATGATACTGAAGTATAAGTTTACAGGTTTAGCAGGCGACGATACAGTATACTTTATAAATAGTTCTTTGCTAACAATGGCCCAAAAAGCAATGAGTACGATTTTCTGTCATGGATGGCATTATCCTTTTAAGAGAAATAATTGCTGAAAACCCATACGAAGATGCTTCAAGGTAGTGTGTGATTTTGCAAAATTTAAAGTCGCATGATATAGCACACCTTGTGAAACAAAAGATCATGCGAATCATCTGCTGAAGTTGTTCCTGAAAAAGGATCAATCAGACTTAAGAAAGTAAGTATTTTTAAATCTTCTCTTAAAATTATTTTTTTCCTTCAGCTTATTTCATGTCACATTTAATTGTACAAACTGTGTAAAGTCAGATATGTATATTCACCTGAATTATAACTTAAATGTTTGTTCAAAAACTGAATCATCCCATTGTATAGTAGTGTATTTGTTTACTGTATTTAGAAAACATGGTTATACTATAAAATACCCAAGATATATTTCTTTTGTATATGTATTATTTATAAGAAAGTATTTTTTCATTGTTTTTTATACATATTCATAACCATTCAAAATATTAAAATAAAGCTGCTTTATGTATTGTATGTGTCTAGTGAGTATTTTAATTTACTGTAGTCATTGAAGTTTGTGAAAAAAAAATGTATTTACTTACCCTATGGCCTTTTTTGAAATTACTTTTGTTCATTGTTTACTCAGTTTGTTGTTGCTAATAGGTTTATTTAAAGTTTAAATTTTAAAATGTGACTTTTGTGTGGTTTGTATATGTGGTTTGGTAATACACTATTTTACGAAGTTTTAAATTTAAAAGTATGTTTTAAAACTGACAATTTCAAGCTACCGTTGCAATGATAAATTGCCTGGAACCTCTTATTCCATTTATGAGGAAAAATAAAATGAAACAACATATGCTTTGAATAAACTGTGAAGACCAAAGGCAACTACAAAATAAAGTTTAAAAACCTAAGCTCAATCTTTAATAAAGATTGTTTAGTAATTTCATGAAATCTTTAATAAGTTCTGTTTAGTTGTTGCCTACTGCTGCTGGTTGGAAATAGCCTCTGAACTATGGCTAGTAATTTAATGATGCATCCTGATAAATGAGGGTCTTCCTTTTAACTAACAAATGCTTAGTTTTTCAAAAGAATCATGGAGTAAGAAGATTTATTTTGGTTAGGATAGAATTTTTGACAAATGTTTAATCCATGGGTGAAGAGTGAAAGGCGATTTTCTGAGGTTGTTCGCAGTATGCAAATTTATTGAAATTTTCATTTTATGCAAATGTAACTCATTTTTCAGCATAATTTATTTTGTTTGACTGTAAAATTAGCCTGTTTATATATAGTATATAAAGCATCTGTTTTATGGAAGAATAAACAGGCCAGGCTCTTGATAAACAGCTGGAAGGTTGCCCTAGTCATGGGAAAGGCATTTTGCATGATTTTTGTCTACTAGATATTTTATAACTGGCATGTATTGGAACTGTAAATTTTCATTCAATTTAATGCAGCAGGTCTAGTTTCTTTTTTTCAAATCTAATTGTTTTTAAAATTTTTGAAAGTGATTTTTTTTTCTGCAGTTTTTAATAAAATGTATTTAAGAAGAAAAAAAAAAAAAAAGGTGTCATCATTTGAAGTTTCACCTCCAGTAGCAAAATAAAGCCTGTGGGTTGTTCCTATGCCCACTTGTGTACATTCACGGACCCAACAGAACCAGGGGTGGCAAAAAGGAGGTGCGAGGGGGCGCAGTCGCACCCCCAGATTTAACAAACATTTTATTTGTTCCATATTGAGGATTTTAATACATGAAATCTCGCACCCCCAAATGAAACGCTGATATGCCTCCCCTGCCTGGAACAATAAAGATGATTCAAGTCTGCCTGATGCAACGATTCAGTGTAAAATAAATAAATGATAGGGATGCCAAGCTCTCACAATCATTCTTCTGTTTCTAATTATGAAATGCAACTATAAAGGGATTTTCTGCAAGAGTACATGAGCCAGTATAATTGTGTGAGCAATTTGCCAGTTTCTTTTTTTTTTTTTTTTTTGGAGGGGGGGGGGTGCAACAACTAGATGATACCTGAGGTAACAAAAGGGGAAAAGTGCCATGCCATAATTTCCTTGAATGTATGTGAAGAGACGAAACAAACTCATTTTTAAAGCATTGGTATGAGAAACCAAAAGTGCTTGATTGAGAATAAAATGCACATTTGATTAATTTCTTAGAAATATATAGATTGATGAATTCAGCTTTAGGCAGGTTTTACTACACAATTTTTTAAAAATATATCTGACCAAAGTAATTGTTCAAAGGTTGCTTATACTTTCAGTGAAGTTTGATTTTAAAAAGTAAAATTATTATTCTGTTATTTAAATCAACAATTTTATGAAATCGTACAGATCTGGCACTGAAGAGCGGTACCAAGAAAGATAGCAACTGCTTCAGTGCATCAAAGAACTCTCCCAAGAGTCCGAAATAAAAAATAGAAATGAAAGAACAGTGAACTCACAAGAAAATGCCAGGGAACATGCCATTGAAATTCAAAACACTGCATGTCAGAGCTTTGAAGGCATTTTTTATTTAATTGTTTTGCCAGTTAACATAGTCTTCTGGCATGCAGTTTACAAAATCTGCACTTTATGTTGGGATATGTACTGAATTGACTATTTATGATTTCAGTGGGATATAATTCTGGAAGGTTTGTTGTGACAGTTATATTTTTTTAATGAGAGTTTTTTTAATTTGATTTTATTACCTTCACAAAGCTGCCAAGTACTCTGATTTTACTGGGGGTTTTCCAATATTTTCATGTGCTCCAGAAATCCGATCATTTGTGAAAAACTCCAATTTCTCAGTCTCAATTCAAGTTATCTTTTACAGGCAGTTCATACAATTTGCACATACAATTTCCTATGTGATGTCATGCCCAAAGATTTTTCATAATTTTTTGGAATCTCCCATTGGATCTTCTTTTCGCTGAGTATCAGATGATGAAAAAGTGGATAAAACACTTGCTTGCATACTTAGAACTCCATGTAGTTGTGACATCACATTTTTGTCCTAGAAGTGGTACAGAAACTAAAGTCGTGATCCTGGCAGGCAAGTGAACTGAAGTGATGAAAGTAAAAGACTGTGTGTTATGTTGTGTTGGTTGCATGCACATGTGCTGTCCAAGTGTGTGTCTGTGTGCTTGAAGTGTGTTGTAAATTAAACATGTCAAAACATAAAATTCAACGATCAGTATATTAAAGAACTTGATTTTATTTGAATATCAAGAAAAGGTGATTTCTTTGCTTTATGTGCTGTTTGCAATTTGGATATAAGTATTAGCCATGGCAACAAGTCTTAATACTGTGGCTCACTCAAAATCAAAGAAGCATATCGGGAATTACACTATTATATCAAAATCATCCAAACTTGATTTATTCAAACCTAATTTGACTTTCAGTCAATAAAAGCAGAGGTGTTATTTACTAATTTTATAGTAGAACATAATATACCGATTGCTGCTTGGATTATTTTTCAAAACTGTTGCCTATGATGTATCCAAATTCTGAAGAAGTTAAAAAATTGTCTTTTAGAAGAATGAAAACTGGCATATTATAAATGAAAGCTGCCAATTCTATGAGGGAAAATAACGGACATTTTAAAAAGTGGTCCTTTCTCTGTTGCTACCAATGATAGTAATGACACCAATATGCAAAGGTATCCTATTGTCATTACGTTTTTTGATTCTTTAGTTCGGCAAATTACTAAAAACTTTTGTCACTTCCCTCCCTTGAAGGAAATAGCACAGGTGAAAAAATCACTAATTTGATTAGAAATGATTTCCAAAAGTGAAGCATTCCTTTTGAGATTTGTGTTTCATTAGGATCAGACAATGCAAATGTCATGATTGGAAGAAAGAAAAGTGTGTACTCTTTTTTGAAGAAACAGAATGATAATTTAGTGGTGTTTGGTTGCTTATGTCATTTGTTACGTTTAGCAGCTGAAAAAGACTCAGCATTATTTCCCATATCCTTTGATGAACTAATTATTGATATTTATTATTACTTGGGAGAAAGTGAAAAAAGAAAGAAGGAATTGAAAAAATTCCAAAATTTGTACAGCTCAGATGAAAAGAAGATTTTAAAGCAGTTACTTAATGGTTGTCTTTGGGTAAAGTCTTTCACGTTTGCTGAATCAATGGATGTACTTTTGTTTTATTTTAAAGAAGAATGTTCACATATTAAGTAAATGTCCAAGTAAAACAGAGCCAATAACATAAAGTAGAAAATTTGTCCA
This sequence comes from Cheiracanthium punctorium, assembly GCA_038373885.1. Lineage (NCBI taxonomy): Eukaryota > Metazoa > Arthropoda > Arachnida > Araneae > Cheiracanthiidae > Cheiracanthium > Cheiracanthium punctorium. The sequence goes on along the minus strand of JAWZYV010014602.1, from coordinate 99,864 downwards.
AAAACTCGTCAAGAAAACTCTAAAATCTAACGTTGATAACTCTTCAGCTGGTCAAAATATCGACCACAGCGCTAGTACTTCAAAAAAACACAGAGGAGAAACCCAAGCCTTCTTCCCAAAAGTTACAGGGGGAAAAGTAAAATCTGTTCAAAAGAGAACAACAAAAAATTAGAAAAATTCTTCAAAGAGAAGAATCTTTTAATTTCTTAGTAATAAGTTACATCATACTTTATCCTGTTTTTATAAAATATAATTCCTGTTTTTGAAAATTATGATGCACTTTTTCAAAGTGAGGCTCCAAGAATATATCATTTAAAGTCTCATGTAGAATTTTTTTTTTTTTTGAGAATTGCTGCGCAAGTTTGTCAAGCCTGATACAATTTGTCATCACAATCAATCTTCCTCTGTAAATACAATGATAAAGCCAATCTCAAAGCTGATGATGAAGTCGCTGTTGGTGCTTATGCAAGGAAATATGTGAAAGAACTCTCACCTGAAGATAAAAAATTATTTTATCATCATGTGAAAAAGTATTTTGTTACTTCATGTGACTATGTTGTTGGAAATTTTCCTATCCATTCTGAACTTTTTACAGAATGCTGAAGTTGCAGGTTAAATCCATTCAATTTTTTAACAATAGATTTCCTTGTTTTCTTCTGAAAGAAGATGGTGAAGCCATTGATAAAGTGGAGTCTGAGTTTTTATGTTATCAAACTGCAACAATTCCTGAGGTGAAATTTTCTGTGACTGGCCAGATCAAGTGGGGTTTGATTTCCAATGAAATTGAACTTAATGGGAAACTATCTTATGAAAGCTGGGCATCATAAAAAGCTGTACGATGCTGGGAATTTTGGCATTCCAGTATAGCAATGCTTCTTGTATGCACATTTTTAGTATAGTTAGGTGAAACAAGACTTCAGGTGTTCAGTGAATCCAGAAAACAGTTGAATCCATATTAATTACAAAATCACAATATGTAATCTGGATACCTTTTTAAATAATTTAAATCTGCATATCTTGTTATGCACAAAAATATAATAATATTTTTAAAGAAAGCAAAATCAGCAACTATAGTAGCATTAAATAAAAATGAATGATTTTAAAATTTTCAATGTTTATTTTTAAATCTATGATTTTTTTTGTTAATTATTTTGTATTAAGTTTAAATTAATGTATAACTCGTTAGGAATTTTTCTAAGTGTTCATATGTTATTGCAGTAAATTGCAATATTGTATTCATCATATGTTAAGCAGTTGAAACTCAGCTATTCTATTCTCCAGTCTATTACTCAAATACAGGGCCAATAAGCTTTTAAGATTATTTTGAAAAGGTATTTTACATTTTTTCTTTAAAATATAATCTGTTTGGGCAAAATTGCATTTTTATATGCTACTTGAGACAGCCACTTCTCAATGTCATTCATGGTATGCATAGTTTTTATCTTAAGCTTTTTAAAACTTTATATGTAAAATTATTGTAGTATTATGTGTGTTCGATTATGAAAGATGCACCTATATTTTACTTTTGGAGGTTGGCAGCAGTTTAGATTTATGATTTTGTAAGTTAATTTTGCGTTATATTAAAAGCCTTTTTTTTTTAATTGCATATGAAAAGCAATTTTCTTTCAATTCATATTGTATTTACATTTTATTACTCTTATGCAAACTTACATTTATTTTATCATAGCTCAGATACAATTTTATCTGCATGTATATTAATTTTTTCCTTGTTCTATCATGTTAAACAAAAAACTAAACTGAAGAAACCAGATACTTCTTAAAACTATAGTGTTTATATTTTCAGACCTTGTAGAAACTGCGCTGAATGATTCACAAGAAAGTTTGGAAGCAAATCCTGTTTTGGAAAGTAATGATGCAAATTCCTCCTTTTCATCACCTTCTGGAAATGGTAATTCTTTTACTAAATTTTCTTTTTTAATTGGGTTATTTATATCACTATTATTTATACCAACACCATCGCCATTAATAGAAAAAAAATGTACCACTTATGTTGCTGTAAATCTCTATTTTTAAATAATTTAAATCTGCATACCTTTTTCAAATGCATCACTTTTTTTTTCTTAAAAATCCATTTAAACCAAAAGGAAAAAAAAAAAAAGCTTGCTTTAGCAGGGTACAAATTGACAGGGGAAAGCCAGGAATCATCCCAGGCTGAAGAATGTAATATCCTTGCCTAGAGAAATATAATATTAATTGATCCCTGCCAGGGATACTATTTATCCCTTGTTGGAGAAATGCTAAATTAAATCTCTGTTCCTACAAGTTCAACAGTACCTAATGATTTTAAGTATTGAGAATAGAAATTCTTCTTTTGTTTACTAGACAAAGGAGCAAGTTACAAACATCCCTTTGAAATAGATATACACATGCCAGATGCCACTTCTCATTCTGTAACTGGGGTCAGGTCTTAAAAAAAGACTGCAAAATGAACAACCAAGCACTGCTCTGCCACAAGCCGAATTTGAGGGTGGACGTAGAATGGACATAGGCAGGAATATATGCACATAGAAAATCAGGGGTCGACTTTTGTTTGAATTAAAGTCACTTCCCAGACAGATTGGCGACTGCATTTGTCGTGTGATACATAATACATTATGTGAATGGAGCATTTACACCTTCCTTCCTTCCTTTTTTTTTTCAAATGTCCCATCGTGGAGAATGTTTTCTTTCAAATGTCCGTCCGTGGAGAAAATGTTCAATTTGCATCGGGCAACAACAGCAAAAAAACTAACGTTTGTTTTAGTTAAAAAGCCAGGGTTTTGTAGCAACCCTGGCTTACACTGCAGGTAACTGAACTGTTAAACTTTTAAGATACTTTTAAACACAGATTTTATAGTCTTTCATGCATAATAGTTTTTTATGGTTTTAACCATGGTTTAAACTGTCATGTCAAAACTCTCAAATGTATCATTTTTGTGTAATACTATAAATACTATTATTGATGTCTTTAACATAACAATGCATATATTGTTTAAAATATTAATAATTGAAAAATTTTAATTTTAATTTTCAAGGCATATAACCATATGTAACATATTTTTGCATTTGTTCATTCATGAGTAAGGAATCACTTACATGTAGAGAAATATGAAAAATGTTATGTGTTATCAGATTCTGCATGGAAAAAGTGAAACATACTACTAATTCTTATTTTACTGTAAAATGTTTTATACTACATGTCTGCAATGAAATAATCAATTAATATTTTGAAACATAATACATTGTTATCATAAAAAAATATTACTTTGTGTTTATCAGGATTAAAATATATTTTTTAAGAAGATAGAGTATTATGTATTTCATTAGAATGAGCTTACTTATTGCATTTAAGCTCTGAAATATCTTACTGATTCCATTTTGAAATGCTACACTGTGTACTGTTATTTAAAGATGCTAATCTTAATTTATTTTATTAAAATAACTGAAATCACAGTAATATTGCCTGTCGCTTAAAGCGCTTTCAATTTAGATTTTAATCAAAAATATGCTGTATGTTTGCTCCTAGAAAATATTTAGCTACATTTTAATTTCAAAATTTTAAGAAACAACAGAGCATGTTTTACTACATTTCTAAATTTGCTTTCTGTTAATGATATTAAACTAATTATTAATGAATATAAATGGTGTGATGATACATTTTTTAGCATAACTTCTATTTTTAAATGTAATTAAGGTTAATTATATGCTTAATCCAATGCAGAATGAAAATGAACTATATAGTTGATTTAAATATTGTTTCCTTTCTTTTACTGGTAAGTTTTTGACAGTTTTCAACAGTTAAAACCAGTTTTTGATGCTTGTATGTCAAAAACCCTAACTGTACACGCTCTAAGGACTGCTTGATAATTGATTTCATGCTAAAATATATTAATCCTTTAAAAACTGGAAAATAGAAAAGGCAATACAGTTTATTTTATCTGTAACGTAACTCCTAAAGGCCCTTTTTAAACAGCAACATGAGAGTGAAAAAGGAAAAAGGAGAGGGGGAAAGAATTTTCCTAAAGAAAGATTGCTCATTTTTTTAGTCTTAAGTATCTATCACTTGTCAAAATATTTTTACTTTCTTAACTCAGATTAAGCAAGTATGCTGTTGCATTAAAAATATTACTTTTTTACAAAATTTGGGTGAATAACATACATAAGCCCAACCCTCAGATGTTTATGTAAAAAACTACCTTTATTTGTGATTTAATCCATAGGGATTATATCACATCAGTTTTACATAAACATATGAGCCCAACTCTCAGAAGTTTGTGTAAAACTACCTTTATTTCTATGTATTCAAATATGCTAATGCAATGTAATTGTATTTGAGTATAGGAGTTACTTATTTATTTGTTTTGCAGGATTGAATCTAACTAAAAGTTCCAAAAGAAAATGTTCTGCGATGGCTTTGGATTGAGAAATTGAACCTAAAGAATTAGAGTTAGAAGAAAGGCAAATTAAATTAGGGGGGGGGGAAATGTGAGCTATAAAAACAAAAGATTGAACTGAAAGTAATTGAAAAAAACAGGAAGGCAGAAGAGAGCAAAAGAACTTTAGAATTGAATGGACTGGATATTGGAAAAGACAGAGAGACTGGAATGTTTAAAACTAGATCAAGAAAAAGGAAATTATGAGAAGAACCAATGAAATGATTTAACCCTACAAGGCACCTGGTGCCATATGTGAAACAACCAGTTTTATTATTCCTCCATGTCTATATAAAATTTTATCATAGACAGGTATCAATTTAAAAAAATAATTAGACACCGATAGAAAAGATATAATTCAGTCTATTACGTGTAGATGTTATTATTGTTCCCATACTGTCAAAATTGATTGAAAATTAAACCATAATCTTTGCACATGCCATTTGTTTATTTTAGAAAATTAACAAAAAATAATTAGCAAAGAATTTTCACCCGGAAAGAATTATTGTGCATGAGAGTTATCATACAAAGAAATAATTTGAATACTAAAATTTCAAAATAAATGTCAAAAAATTATAGTTTAGCCTTGGTCTACCACATACAGAAGTGAAATAAAAAAGGGATTTTTTCTAGTAAAATATTCGTTTATTTTTTTATTGTCTTTTACCAACTACTAATGACTAATATCATCACATATATTTATTTCAGACACAGAAAAGAAATTGAGCCTTGTAGATTCAAATGCTTTAAAAAATTTTTGGGACTTCATTGAAAAAAAAACAGTTAAAGATTAATAAATTTGTGTGATTCAATTTCAGAAATGCCTTTTTTTAGAAACTTGTTTTAAGTTGAGCTCTTTGTTTATTGTACATTTTTTTAAATATATACTTAGATCTCTAGAATATAGTCGTTGTCAAACCAGTATCTGCTTTGTGTGCTTTTGGAGACTTCCACATTTTGACTATTATGACTAGTTTACTAACAAAATTTTTGTATATAAAAAAAGATTGCTATGTGACTAAGCATTATACTTCTTATAAAATTTTACAGAAGAAAATTTTTATTCAATATCTAAGTTATACTTTTTGCACATAACAGATATTGGGTTGACAACAGCAATATTTAAATTGACCTTGTTATTCACAAAGAAGTTTTGTACTCATCATGTCTCTCCCCTCTCCTCCCAAAAATATAAATTTTACAACAAAAACCAAGTTTTGGCATTTAATAAAACCCGGAAAAGTTTATAAACCCAACTACTTATTTGGTTTATAAATAATTAAATTATTATTACAGTAAAACCTCCTTTCATGGTCACTTGAATAACAAAAACTTCCGAGTACCAGCCACATATGAATGATACCAAATGTGCTCCACAGGAAAAGCATTAGAACTAACCTCTTAACAACCGCCATATGTCAGCATCATGAAAAAATTTTAACAGCCACCCAAATGTACTTTTTTTGCCTCAGCCACAATATACATATACTGCTATTGATATTTAAATTTATTCCTATGTTCTAGAAACTTCTGAAAGATACAAAATTTTGTTTTAATCAAAAATGATGGTGAGTTGTACAGGAAAACAGCAAGCATTATCCTTTCTTTGGATAAAGATATTTTTCTTTTTTTTTAAAAAGAAAGAAATATCGAATGACTGATTTCTTTAATGTAAATCAAAATGCTGATCCCTCACTCTGGAGCAATTCCAGGTCAACCACTCCAAAATAAATCTTTTATACCATTACTCTAAAAAGATTAAAAAGTTAAGCACAAAAAATGTACTAAATTTTCTACACCATTTGTAAAATTTCTTGAAATTTTTCAAAATAATAATTTGCTTATCAAAATTAAAGAATTATGAAAAATGTCATTTCTTAGGACCTAGATAGTTGTATTTTGAATTTAGCATTTTGTAAGCCAATAAATTTGATATGATTGAAACTAATTGTGATTGTAGTATGTAACAAAAGACTATTTCTCAAATGAAGGTGAAATAATAGCTTTTCAGCTCTAACTAAAATTTTTTTAATTTATAAATAATAAAAAAAAGTATAGTTTATATGCAAGTGATTACTGTTTTCTGAGTATTTTTTGTTTTTTTAAATTGCTTTTGATAAAATGTTGGAACACAATTTTATTACAGCATAAGAAATTCGTTTTATATACTGGAATTAATTTTGTCCCTTTCTTTCTCAGACATGTAAAATGTCACCAAATTAATAGTCCTGTTATATGTCAGAGACAAATGTTGGAGAAAAATATAGCACAAACATACTCATAAATGAAATATTTCAATAGCATTTGAACAAACTTTTTATTTAAAAAAGGAGGGGGCAGCATAGACCATCACTGTAAATATTGTTCTAGTGATGGTGGTCTTACCGAAAACTAGTCAGCTGTTTGATTACCGTGCAAACATGAATGGCAGTTTGTTAAACTTGTTGCACAATACATCTGTGCAACTTCTTAAAGCAACAGTTTCTGATTTTTTTAAAAATTCAAACAGCAAATTCAGATATTGTCTTTCCAAAACCCCCTTTCACAGCCTACCGAAGTGAACTCATTCGTCGGTTGAATTCACTTAGCTGAAAATTTAAGTTGTTTACTCAGTGGGGGGTGTTTTTAAAAAGTTCTCTAATTAGAAAGCCTGAGTCACCAAGTAAACAATATTTCTGACTTTCAAATGTGTCACATGCCTCAAGTGAGCATAAAAATTGTTCTCTCTGAATACTCGATATATAAATTAATCCAGTGTTCACATAAAAAGTTTTACACTTTTCAACTGACTGAAACTAATTTAATTTACATTGCATTAAAAATTTGATTTAATTTGTAATGCTTTAACTAGAGCTTTTTTTTAATCCTCGAACTGTGATTTTAGTAAGAAAGTATAAGATACACACATACAAACCAAAAGGATTAAATAGATGTGTAAAGGTACTAGTGAATAATCACAGCTACCTTTACTGGTGATATCTAATGTAGTTTTTTTTTAATTCACAATTTCTTAAAATTATGAGTTATGTAATTCTCAAACATAAGTAAATATCACATACGTTTGAAGGGTGATAATTAATAACAATACACAGTAGTTAAATCTTATTTGTTAACTGTAAATATGTACTAGCTTCAGCTAGTAAAATAGTTAAAATAAGGTATAGAATTAATTAGATCCTGTTAATCTCAATAAAAATATTTCTCTATCAAGGCAATTTAAATACAAAATATGAAATAAAATTTGATCAATTGGTATATGTAAATTTAAAAAAAAGATGTTTTGTTTCTGAAAAAGAATTGACGTGCATATAGTTCTTTTATCTAAATGTGTTGACAATTCAATTATTATACAGGAAGATCAATTTAAATCCTCGAAGAGTATCCATTGGTTGTTCTTATTACTAGAGGTATGGAATTTTTGCATCTAAAAAAAAAAAAAGAAATATTGCTAAAATATGCATAAAATGCTTATAAAACATATTTTTACTTGAAATTTATATTCAGTGTAAATTAAAAACTGCATTATTGTAGTTTCAGCATTTGACTATTTTAATGAGTCATTCGTCGTAACAACGACATTATAAATACTAAAGAAGTGTTTTGTGTCTACGCTATTTGTTTGCCTCCAAATGCTCTGTAAAGCTGCTTCAGCAAAGTTTGGGAAAAAGCATTTATCAGCTTGCAAGATGCCCTTAACATTGGGATCTTTATTCTTGTTTATGGATTGTATGTGACATTAAATGAGATCAATATCCTTTAAGGAAGTGCTCTGAAAAAGAGGAGTTTTTGAAAAGCGTTCGAGTAATTTAATTTGAATTAAGGTGATCATACTTGCAGCCACTGATAGGCAAAATAATTGGCCAATGTGAAACTAGGCTTCATTTCTTATATTTAATTCCATGTGCAAAAAAAAAGTTTTTTAAAGTTTTTTCGAATGCATTTTTTAGCATCGTGTTTAGATCCAAATCTCCTGACTTTGTTGTTTAAACATTGCTTTCAAGCCTTCTAATTTGTTCCACAAATGATGAGCATTTAGGTAACTTAAATCTACTAATAAATTAATTTTATTTTATTAATTTTGGGTACAGCTCAGATAGGAACTTATTTAAATCATAAGTTTACATTTGAAAAATTCTTTATTTCTTTCTTTTCTTTTATAAAAAAAGGCCTGTACTTTGCATTTATTCACCAAAATAAGAAATATTCACTTAAATTCACATCTATTCATCGCATCTAATTCGCTTCACATATATTCGCATCTAATTCCTTATTTTTTGCATTGAATTACAGTTATAAGACCATTGCTCATAAATTCACATCTATTTCGTAAAAATGAAAATTCTGTACCTCGACTTATTATCCTTAAATCTGATGGGTATGGCAACTATTCTAACACGTAAGTTTAATTATTTGAATCTTGTGTAAGTGTGGGAGCCAATTTCCATCACTGTTTGACTGTCATAACTTTATTTGTGAAGTAAATAGAAATGGAGATGCACGATGTTACTCAATCATGTGATAATTTTATTTTTGAAAAGCATAATTTAATTTAACTATTTTACATTATCATTCCTTACACAAATGTTGTAAATGTTTGCCACTATTTTGAATGCAAACATGAACACAACAAACCAAGTTTTTTGATACATTTTGCAATGTTGTTGGTATTAGTGACAAAATTCCTTCAGTTATGATTTGTTGTAATTCACTGATGTTTACAGGACTTCTCCGAAAAACCCTATATTTGAGTTAACCCTACAAAAAAAGGAGTTTTCAAAATAAATGAATAAATAAAAACATTGAAAGAAGCAGATGATTTATTCAAATCATTTGCACAGAATCTGATTAAAAATTACTAATGATTTTCACTCAAATACATGTTTAAAAAATGAGTTTTCGCATTTAAAAAGACAAATGTGAAAAAGAAACAAAAAAAAAACTGTACCTGTACATCAAATATAGACATATTAAATAAGTAATGATGTTGAAAGTGTTGCTACATATGTTATAAATGTGCATAACAGAAAAAACAAATGGATACTCTTTTATATTGATCACCTTCTATTTGTTGATTCGTAGAATGGTTGTGATATTATGGAAACAATTAAATTTTGCTTTCTATCACTCTCTTAATATATGTGTGTCAATCAGGAATTAAATCGATTCTTTAAGCTCAAGCCAGCTTTGAAAATTACTTTCATGCTTAAACAGTGCAAAACATTTAAGTCATGAGCTTCTACACAGGGTAATTCCAAATTCATGGTACAAACCTGGAGGGGAGGTAGAGAACATCAATACAAATAATAATCATATAGGAAACCGAAGTAGCAATTTATTTATTTAGTAATAAATGCAGGGTGTCTCTCTGAAACTAAAACAAAATGATTACAAGAACTATTCAAAATTCTGAACATCAACAGCTATACATGTTTGATACTTCAGAGTTCAGAGGAGCAACTGGCGTACATTACCAAAGATGCCAGGTATTTCATGCACACATGCAGCAGCTACTTATATTCAAGCAACGAGATTCTCATCTGAGTCCACTGGGGTTACAAGATTCTTACAGTCGTATTCACGAAACGGCTAGTAACCGCCTGATTATGAAACTAACGTTTGACCGTTACTTGCTGGTAACACACCGGTAACCTCAGAACGGTATTCACCAACTATTTAAAACCACTGGTTTCCTGACCAACGTTTGACCACCGATTAACTTGTACTTGTGCATTCTGCTTTGTAAGCTCGTCTGTGATTGGCTTAGGGCACTGGCTATCCAACCAGCTGATTGCCGACCCTTGACCCCTCTTCGCGAGCGCTCCAAAATAGTTGAAAATAAGCAGGAGTGTAATGTGTTTTCATGTATTTTTATAATCACAAATGCTTCAATTATTTATTTCGGAGAATTCTGCTGAATTTTTTGTAATTAATAACCGATATTTTATTTATATACTCCTACGAATTTAAAAGATATATTGATTTTAAAAGATAATTATTAAAGGTATTCGATGGTTTTCTATTTTTATTTTTTAATGTATCTGACAGTCAAAAACAGTATGATTGTTTAAAAATTTGTGAATACATACTTAAGAGCTTACTCTGGGGGTATTTTATTTGTTTTACTGTAGGAGATGATATTTTTTTTTTTTTTTTGAGTATCAATTGTTAGGAAAAGTAACTGTAAACCTTACCTTAAAGGTTCCATGACATGTGGCTGTCTTCTCTTTATTATATCTGAATGCTGTATAACTTAACTTTAATTATTTGCCTTAAAATCTAAAGGCACTGATAGCTCTTATTTTTTAAAGTTCTTACTTAAAACTATTCTAATATCAACGCTTCAAACAAGCACCTAATTGCTGCAAAACGTTTTGCATAATGTGTTTCTGTTTTTGGCCGCTAGAGGCGCTGTACTCCCGGCGACTTGCTGCGGAGCTATTTTCTCCTTTTTCTTTTCACGTCACAGGTCCGCAGTCCTTGGTGACGTCGTTGCCTGGCCAACAGTATAAAAGTTCGCCGTTCGCCGCAATAGGGCGACAGAGAGGAGGCGAAAAGGGTGATGCGACAGATGCGTATGGAAGGACGCTCGAAGCCAGCCATGTGAGATGCTCTGAGCTGAGTCAAACGATTAACCTGGCGAGCCATCCCGTCGCAGCTTCCAACAAAGCCTTTTTTTGATTATGCCGCTACAAGCTTATCTCAAGGTGATGCTGTTCGATTTGTTGTCCAGAATGTCCGATGCCACATAGATGCTGTACCACATCAAATGCCTGTTTTTTGTTTCCATTTGTTCATCCCCATCTGTATACCAGCCTTCATGCTTCATTACTTAAATAAAAGAACTATCAAGGTAAACGTTTTTGTCATCTTTTACCTGGCAAGCCCTCAATTCATTTTTCTTACTAGCTTTCACTGCTCAAAGTTTTGAAGTATAAAACTCTGCTAAATACAGACATCAATAATTAAAATTTCAAATGCATAAAAAAGCAAATATTTTTACAATGTCTTAATACAATTGTATTGATTCTAATGTTGAAACCTACTGGTGACCATACTTTAATCACAAAAATATGGATCATAGAGCAGCTCTGCAATTTTTTGTAATTTTATACAGTAAAGGGTAAATATATACGTGAATATTAAAATGTGATTGTGTTGAGATGGTTCTTGCTGGGTCTTAAATAATGATTTATGAGGTAGCCATTACTCAACTGAAGTTATGAACTAGGCTGTCTCTTGATTTTTCATATCAAGGACTAGAAATTTTTTAACCCCCCCCCCCCAAAAAAAAAGGAATTGCAGATCTCCACTCGAAATTGCAAGTTTTTTTCCCACAATAAAGACACTTTAATCACTCTGTAGTCAGACATTAAAATAAGATTTTTTTTTTTTCGCATGTGATTAATTTATGAGTAATAACTTAGCACGAAGTGTACAACTTATTTAAATAAAGCAGGAACGGGGAAAAAGAGTATTCAATTTAAATATTAATAGTGAGTAATGCCTCTGATGTATTTTTATTAATGGAATAATGCAAAAATCAAGAATTATATTAGTTATTTTATCGGATGTATGTAAATAAATATTTAATACTATAAGCTTAAAACAGACTCTGTTAAAATTTACATTTTCTTCCCCCTTGAAACAGATAAAACAAATGTCAATGAATTTTTGTCTCAAAGCTACATGTTCTTCTTTTGCGAAATCGTAGGCAAATAAAAATTGGGAGGGGATGGGGGGTATGTAGCGCTGAATTTTTTTTTACCTATAGTTGAACTGCAGAATCAATGCAAATAAAAAAACCACTAATTTCATTGACTAAAATTTAGGGGGGAGGGTGGGAAATCAATTAAAGGAATTTTAGAAAGGGGACTAATTAAAGAAATCTGTTCCAGCCCAGCTAACCCCTGCTAATTCACATGACTTTGTCTATTAAATTTTGCAATGGTCTTGCTGGGAAAAAAATAAAAAATTAATAAAATTATTTCTTTTTTTCTGACAGGATTGGGATCATGATTGATTTTGATGGTATTGTAGTATAATGTCGAATTTATACACCTAATTAAAATGGTTAAGTACTTCATCCCAGAGGGCCTTACTTTTTTAGAAATAAAAAAAATAAAGAGATGTAAAAAAAAAAAGGGGGGGGTGAGAGAGCAAGAAGGGAAACTTTGGCTGCAACGGGTCCAGAACCCTGGAACTACTGCTTGCCAATCGCTCGCTTTACCGCTGCGCCATAATTTAATTGACACGTTTGCTGTAAATTTAAAACATTTCCTTTTTCACCTGTTTACCGTTTACTTACTTTGATGGTAATGTATTGGAAAATCCTTGACACACAAGTCTTCTAAACCGTTTACTTTCTCCTCACACATAAATTTTGCAAATCTATCAATAAATTCTAAAATTTCCATATCTTCTGTCTTCAACAGTGCTGTAGTCCGCCATGTTTGTTAACTGATTAGAGCCTCACAGCGCATGCGCCGAATGTAACAGGCCGGTAACCACCCGAATTCGGCTGGTTACATTCGTCTGTTAAAAACGAGATGTAACCAGCCGATTTGGCCTTGTGAATACCATTTTTTTTTAACCATCCGATTCTATGGTAATCCGGCTGTTACCAGCTGGTAGAAAGTTTCGTGAATACGGGTGTTAATGTGTCATTAGAAAATGTGGCATCTGGCAATGTACACTAGTCATTCTTCTGACACTGTCAACATGTTGGTGGACACAATTCTGAAATTCTTGTACCCATCTTGTTTCAGTTACAAAGTGACACCCTGTATTTATGACTAAATAAATAGATTGCAACCTAGGTTTCATTTGTGAATATTATTTTTGTCCATGTACTCTATCTACTTTCCAAGTTTGTAACATGAATTTGGAATCCCCATGGATTGATCTATCCATTATCTATGAAGTATGTTTGACAATATATCAGTGTAAGTAACAAATCGTAGATGACTGTCTAATTTTTGTCTTAATTTTCCAGTTCTGGATTTTCAGTAATTGGAAGTGTTCACATTAAATAATTTTTAAATTCAATTTTATTTCTCTTTGTTTCAACGAGTAAGGAAAACTAAATGAATAAATAATACTTAGCTGCCAACTCTTCCGTTTTTGCCGAAAGTTTTCCCAATTTCCACATCTTCCACCTTCCGATTTTTATCCAATATCTTCCGGTATTTCAAAAAAGTATCTATTATCTCCCTTTTTTTAATATATACTTTTCTTTAACCATCTTTAGGCACACACATATTCAATCCAAAACTGCTCTCAATTAGCGCCGTCTGGGACGCACATTTCCCTCCCGCCTTGATGCCCTTTTTTAAAAAAATCGTCCCTGTTGCCTTTTGATTCACATCAGCGCCCCGATGATGAAAAACTAGACACCCTCTTTTGTCGGCGAGGGTTTTTTTAATCTATGGAAATACCTTTAGCCCTTTTATTTGTTCAACTGTTATTTGGATACTCACACATAATGTGCTAATGATACTTGACAAATGAAAGTGAGGAATTTGCCATGAACAGGCTGATGTGAAAAGCCGATAACATGCCTTCTTATTGCACCTTTCTTTGAAAGTACTTCTATCCTACCCCCACAGCTGAAAAGTTCATGAGAGGGAGAAGGGGATTATAACGGTGTTTTTCTGGTGAACCACTTCTCACATACAGAAAATACATCATTACGTTAAAAAAATAAAGGAGCCAACTTAGAACATTTAAATTTGAAAATAATAATTTGTTTGAGCTGCTTCTGGTATGGAACTCCCCCCGCCCTCTCTCCCTCTCCTGGAAACACCAGGTGCCACGGGAGGCCTTGTCAGGGTAGTAGCGGCCCATTCTTAAAGATCTAAGGTTTGTCTAAGGGGAGGGGATGGAAACAAACTGAGTAAAAATTCATTCATCTATAGTTTTTTTATGAATGGACCGATTTGTTTGAAATTTTAGGGATCACTTTTAAATGCAAAAATCATTCAAGAGTGCAAATTTTAAAAAGACATCTTAATTTGTTCAAAAGTTAGAAATTTACTGGCAAAACATTTTTTTTTCTTTCTTTGTAGTTTTCTTTCTGAGCTTGGGGGGGGGGGTGGGTGGGGGAGAGGAAGATGGGGCTGAAATTCTTATCTCTCTTATATCCTGCTATTTCAATATTGTCACTTATATAGGTGACCATCTGATTGTTAAAATCAACAGAATACTTATAATGGCTGCATGATAATCCTGAAAAAAATTTAGCTATTGTTGTCATTTTCAAAAAAGTTAATAAATAACTGGAATTCATACCATTACATGGTTATTTTGAACAGAAGTGTTATTAATATTTTCATGCATTAACTATTTTAATTGTTCGTACTATTGAATTCATTCTTACAAAGGCAAGTGAATGATGAAAAATTGAATGAATTATTTTTTAGGTATAATAGCTTAAAAACTGATGAAAATTTTGGTTTAGAACAACTTAATTTTATTAACTGTTTCTTAATTTTGTTAAACTTTTATTGATGATTCATAACAATGTGAACAAATAAATCTTTTATTAAAATCTGCTTCTTATGCAAAATGTTTACTTAAATAAGCATTTTCTTGTCTGTTTGGTATGCTTGGCTGATAAAAAGAAAAAATATTTTAAAGAAATATTCTTATTAACTTAACTATTTATAATTTATTTTAGTAAGTTAATTACCAAAGTTATTTAAAAAGTAATTAACTCTTTTACATTACTTATCTTTATCAACTTAATTAATGCTATCTAATTTTTAATAGAGACTAGTCATTAATTTATTAATAAAGATTGCTAATTATTATTAATTTATTAATCAATAAAGCATTGTTTTACACTTTTTTAAAGTATACTTTTTTTGCGAATTAGTGTTTTTAATCATTACTTGTACTGCCCTTTTTAAGAAACACAATGCCCTTTTAAAACAATGATGCCCCTTTTTAAAACCTTTGCACCTTGCCCTTTTTCCTACCTGGAATGATCTCTGATTTTTAGACCCAAGGTTGAATGCGGAGGAAAGCCATTGAGCTAAGAGTGGTTTACTGGTAGCTTATCAAATTGCGAGTCCATTGTAAATATTTTACAACTATAGCAAAAAAATGCTTTGGCAACACAAGTCTAGAAAGTCCATACGGAGTCTCCGGTGTGTTAACACGTTACAGTTCATTAAAATTGCACTATAAATATACAAAAATATAAAGTGTTTTCACGTTAAAAAATCTCCCTTTTTTTTTACTCTAAATCTTCCTGTATTTGAAGTTTCAATGTTGGCAGCTATGATAATAAATTGTCTCATAAAAATACCCCTGAATCATTTCGCCTTCCAAGATATGGACCAACCAAAGTAGTTATTATGCCATCCGGATACAATACTCCTAAGTACTTCAAACAATGCATGCGTTTTTGCCCCAAATAATATTCTTGTGCTATGGAAGATCGACAAATAAGCCTAGATGTGCCATCTGAAAATAATATATTTATAAAAAATACATTTAAATAATTAAAGAATCTATTTTTTCTTTTGTGTGTGTTATTTAAAGAGTGCCAAAGAGGTTTGATTATAACATATATAAATGTATGTAGATAGTAGAAATAAAAGTTTTTCTGCATTAAGAATAAAAGATGTCTACAAATAATTTTTCTAACAAATGTAAAAATTTGATGAAAGTTAATTCCTAACTCACTGATTCCTAAGAATTCGGGATATAGTTGAAAAAAAAAATTACTAAACTGAATGAAGCAATAGGAAAAGAATAATAAAAAAATACCTATCAATTCCCAAAAGTTTGCAAGTAGAGCTCCTTTCTGTTTGATGGCACTGGCATAATATTTCATTCTATTTTCATCCAACCACTTCAGGTTACTTAAATTTTGTAACAAATGACCTTAAAATAAAACATTTATAGTTATAAATATTTAAAAAAGTAAACATGACTAGACAATATGATCAAATGATCAAAAATGTTCCTTATCAGTAATTATCCTATTAAATAATTCTGCTATCTATATTTTTTAATATTTAATATTTTTTTTAAACTGTATTTGTAAATCACAGGTGTGACATTTAACCTGCAGACAAATACTTTTTGAATAGAAAAGTTATTTAGAAATTTATCGCTCCTTCACCCCTTCCCATCCATCAATTGTGTAACATCATTGATGGATGTTACACAATCAAAAAATATAAGCATTAAGGTATTTTAAATAATTACCTTAATTTTCAGTAATAATTTTCAATACTGAATTGCAAATGAAAGAAATGTAGGTTGATAAGCCAAAAAGTGGTTCCAGATCTCTTAGCCTGTTTGGGTACGCTAATCTTCTCAGCAAACTAGCCAAACCTTCAATCCCTATAAGTTAGAGAAATATAATAACAACAGCATTTTTTAAAAAGTTTTATTATACAGTATAGAACCTGTTATCCGGAATGATTGGGACCAGGTGTATTCTGGATAACTGGGTTGGGGATTAACATGACACCTATTAATTTGATTGGTAGCATAAATGTTACTCTCTATTTTTGATTAGAATTAAACATTAATTGTTAATATGTTAGAAAAATAATATAAAAAAACTTAATATGATCAAGATAAATAATAATCATTTAGAGAGGAAGTAGTAAATATATGATATCTTCTTGAAAACTTAGTCTCACACTAAAAAAATAAATAAATAACCTTACCAGATTGATTATTTTATAAATTCTAGCTGTAGTACTCAAAATAAAAAAACAAAAACATAAAAAATATTTTTAAAAAACTCATTTTTTGCTTTTCTTTCGGAAAAAATAGGAATTAAATCAATAGAAAAATGATTCTGGATAACTGGTTTCCGGATAAGAGGTTCCATACTGTAATAAGAAAAATAAATTGACATATTTAAGTGGATAAAACAATAACAATGTGTCTTAACTTAATTTTTAAAATTATAAGGCTGTTACTTTAATAATTCTTGCAACTTTTGAACAGTTTTTAAAATAAGAAAATTATGTCAGGCTTGAAAAAATTCAGAATGTCTTTCAAAATTTTTCAAAAGTGATTGAGCTTCAGTCAAATAAGGAATACAAACGTGATCCTGTGTTTAAGATTTTTTTCTGAAAGTTTCAAAAATGTTAGGTTAATCGCTTGCAAAAAGGTAAAATACAGCTTATAAAGAAGAACTCTGAATTTGTTTGAATCTCTGACATGATTTGTTTTCTTTTAAAGCCGATTAAGATCTTTGTAGCATGCTTTGAATTTTCAAAAAACAGCCTTAAATGAGTTGATAAACCATCATTGTAAATCTAACACTCAATAGAATTTAGAAGTACATGCTTTGAATTTTCAAAAAATAGCCTTAAATGAGTTGATAAACCATCATTGTAAAGCTAACACTCAATAGCATTTTAGAAGTACATTTGCTTAAAAGTTTTAGTCTTGCAAGCATAGCTCATTTTTTTACTAATTATCTTGTTTTAGTCACACTAAATACTGAATTGCATATTGCATACAAATATAAATAAATTCTTAATAAAGTAATCAGTTAAATGCTAACACAATTTAGCAGTGTTTGAAGAAACAAAATCTGCTTTGTGGCTTTTGATAATAGCGTTAAACAAAGAAATTATGTTGGGGGTTCAAAAAGTTTCAGCATGTATTTTCACAAGGAATACTATATAATTGTATACTAAAAATAAGTGTATGTCAGTTCTTAAACTTTCTAAAAAAATTCTTAAACATGAAATTGCATTGAAAAAATTTCTGAAGTTCGGTAAAACATTAGATATTTAAAAAATTTTTTCTAAAAGTTACATAACTCAGTTGTATTGCTTATTACAATGTATAATGCAGTTTCAGAACAGAAATACTAAAGTATCCGACATTATTGGTTTGTTTAGACTAAGGTCATGAAATGAATGATTTTTTCAAACTGCATCATTAACACACAAAAATTAAGGCTGTTCCTTAAAGAAATTTTGCAACTTTTGAACAATTTTAAAACTAAGCAAATTATTTTAGAGACGCGAAAAACTACAGAATGACATTCAAGAAAAAAATTAAACTTTAAAAATTTTGCTGAATAGTTCAAGCTTCAGCTGGTTTTTCAATGAGATTCTGTGTTTGAGACATTTTTCTGAAAGTTTATGTCATATAGGTTTATAGTTTGTTACACTTAATATAGCTTATAAAGAAACATTCTGAATTGAAATCTGACATGATTTGTTTGTTCTTAAAACTGTTCAAGAGCTTTGCAATATAAATTTCTGTATACATATATATATGTATAAGTATATATATATAACTTTGATTGTTATTAGTAAACACTAATCAAACAGTTACAAAAATTTAATTTACTAATGTCAGGCATGTAATGGAAATTATGCAACCTTTTCATGACATTATCGGTCAAAAGCTGTTAAAAATTGCAAAAATTATAACATGAAATATAAAAAAATACTAACTTGTTGTCTGATAGCTGCTTTCTCAAACAATTGTGGAAGGGAGGCCTAATTAGAACTAATAGCTAGAACTGATTTTGCAAAATAATCTTTGTTGAATCTGAAATAAATCAAGCATTCCTTGTCTGTTAGCTTGTCAATGTCTATTCTTCTGTATTTATTCAATTGCAAGCAACTGTCTTCTTGAGGAATTGATAATTCATATAAAATGCTGTCATCAAATTCTTTGGAGCTCATACCTAATAATGCAGTGATTTCAAATAAAGCCTGCATGTTTATATTCAAGGAGTAATTAAAACGAATGTTATGCAAAAGTTTTGGAGGTAATCCATATACCGTAAACTTTATACCTGCACATCTGCAGTACTATAGTCGAAAAGTCGCCAGTGTTAGCAGAGGAAAAAACAGTGCAAAAACTCTCTGTTTTCTACAACAATATACTGTAACAATATGTACATTACAGTAAACTGGCTTTAATAAAAGGAAATAATATGAAGAAAAATGTTATGCCAATTTACAGCCTATTACGGGTACATTGGAACATCTGCCAATGTGTCCCAATAGAACTGTAAATATTATTTTATCAAACTACCACCATAGCAGTTTTTTTTTTTTTAAAGTCCCATGGCTGACATATGTTGTTTGCATTGTAGTTTACGACAGGTCTTAATGTGCTTGTATACTCTAAATGGTAGATTAAATGGTATTTTGATTATGATGTTACAAATAGACTTCTAAATGATTACAAAATTAGAGTAAAATAATTAAAGTGACCTTTATCAAGAAACTGCAAATCCAATTCCTGCAAACTTTCACATGAAGAATGTCTTACTGTTGCCAACTTTTAGGAGAGGAATTTTAATGTTTTAAATAAATCAACTAAAGATGTCTGCATTGTATCAATGTATACCATGTACCAATGTGTATTTTGGCCCAAAATTTAGTTATTACTTTATATATAGTTTAATTAATATTTTATCATTGCTTTTACTTCTGTAACATGTAATGGCTTTCCATTTTATAGATTTTCATGTGCAGTATGTGGTCATGTTGCATCGAATTCTGAACGTTTGAAAGAACACTTAAGTCGTCATTCTGGAGTAAAACCCTTAGAATGTAACATTTGTGGAAAAAAATTTGCTTGGCGTTATTCCTTTAAGAGTCACATGGTATTTTTTTTTTTATCCTTCTAAATATTGTTAAGTTTATCTACAGAATACCTTGCCTATTGTACATAGCGAAACAAAGTTGTTACACATTTAAGTTGAAGAATCTGTTTTCTCCTTTCTCAATATTTAATTTCTTGATATAGCCCAGAGTAGCATCCAGTGTTTACTGTATATAAAATAGAATGCTCTTTGACTGAATTTTATTTCTTATGTTTCTAATCTCACTATAGACTCAACACTTGTAACATTTGTGGTGATGCATGAATATTTATTTAATACAGTAAAAGACAAAACACAAAATACAGTAAAAGACACAAAATCCAAAAAGTTTGGTTCCAGACCTTGTGCAGATTTTGGGTCCCAGTAGGAAAACTACTCTACTTCCCTTCACCCTCATCCAGATGATAATAAAAATAATAAAAAATACTGTAAAAAACAAGGGAAGCAAATCATGTTACTTATATTATGATCAAAATCATAATAAAAATTTAAAAAAATGAGAAATAACACTACCATATTTTCCTGCCTATTATCCGCAGTAGCATATAATCCACATGCACGTTTTTCAGTGAAGAAAAAATAATTATTTACAGATAGTACACAATGCTATGTAATCCGTAGTCAAAACGGAAACATTTGATATCGTTTCACTTAGTACTCATCCAAATGAATGCACAGGGCTGGTGCTAGGTTCTGCACGGCCTCTGTTGAATACACATTGAATATTTCTGGAAATAACTTCATTTATTTCCATCCATATTTTTAAAAAGCATTTATATTTTAGTTATATTTTCACATAAACTATACAGAGAAAGAGAAGACTGTCGAACGGACCCTTTTTCTAGTAGGAATAAAAATATTAATAAATTAAATAGCATATTTTCTAATCCTCTTCCCCCCCCCAAAAAAAACCCCTTCAGGTATGAGTTTAGCGAAGTGCACGGTCCAGTGCCATTGCGCCAATTATCCATACCTTGCTCTGGCCCTGTGTACGTGCATCGTAAATATTTTAAGAGACATGATAAAAGAAAAAATATATAATAGACAACACTAACAAAAACAGCTGTCTCACTTTCACATGTTTCCTTTCAAAATATGCAATTTATTTCAAACAATAGGATATGTAAGCATACAAATTAAAAATCACATTTCTCCCATTAATCAGACATCAAAAAACATATTAATGTCCATCTAAAGACATCTAATTTCTAAAGAAGTTGTAGTTTTACATCGCGCAGGTAGAAACGCCAAAGCATCCTTGTTCATTCTTTAGCATTATTAGTCCATCAAGAAATTTATCATTATTTTTTATATTATTTTCATTGCCGATGCTTTAACTAAGCTCGCATAATCATAAAAGGTACAAAACTATTTTAAAATTTAAATTTATTAGTCATTATATGTATTTTTTACATTTTAAATTCATGTTTACTTTTAAAAAATACTCTTTATCTCCAAAAATACTGTTGTGGTAAGAATACAAATTAAAAATAATATTTGTCTCATTAATAAGCTATCCAGAAAGGTATAAATGTCTATCTAAAAACATATAATTTGTAAAGAAGAGTAGTTTTTGCTTAGCACATTTAAAAATGCAAAAGAATGCATCCCCATTCATTCTTTTGCGTTTAATTTTTAAAGAAGAGCTAGTTTTACTTAGTGAGGTTAGAAATGTTTAAGATTATATCCCCATTCATTCTTTGACATTGTTCGGCAACAAATCAATTTGTAACTGTTTTTTTTTTGTTGTTTTTTTTTACTTGTTTTCATTGCTGACATTATAACTAAGCTAATGTAATCATAAAATGTTCAAATTTATTTTAAAATTGTACAGGAATATCACTACTTTTTAGAGGTATGATAAGAATAAATAAATTAGTTTCACGGACGAATTTCAGAAACTAAGTTATGTAAATAAATATACAAATCTGTTTTCATGCAGTATCAGAGTATTTGATTAAAGTCACAACAAGCTCTTTGGAACAGACGTGTAACAGAAGATTGACATGTTTTTGTTAGAATTTATTCCTTGGAGAATCATACAATAAAGCGAGAGAAAAACCTTATGTATATGTTACTCAATTTTTGGCTTTTTTTAACAATAATGCTGAGTGGAAAAAATAATGTTAATGCTACTTCAATGTAATAATAAGTTTAAAACAGGATGTCTACCAATGGAGATGAAAATAGTATCATTAGTAGCCTGACCGACATAAAAATTCGCCAGTTTAGTAGTCATTTTCTTAATTTCAGTTGTCATAAAGTAGCATTTTTGTATAATTTTGTAGTTAAAAAATATTCATAGATCACTTAACTCCAGTTACGAAGGAATGAATAAAATGAAAAATTTAAAAACTTCATGCATTATATAACAGAGCATATAGTATATTGATTTTTATAGTATGATTAAAAAATCAAATTAGACTGTTTGATGAACGATTAATCGCAACTTTGAAAAGAAAAGGGAGTTGACAAAAAATGAAATCTGATTTTCAAATGAGTCGCCTGGAGTAAGCTACCATTAGCCAAAAACTTGAAAATAGTATGGAAATGACAGGAGTTAAATAGTCCCCTCTTTAAACTGGATTAAATTTTTTTAAAAAAGAGTTTTCCTAAATAAACGGGCGATGTCAGTCACCCATTTTACCACTGATTAAAATCATATATTAATTTTTTAAAAATCTATAAAGCGGATTCTGAAAAAAAAGGGACTCCACAAAATTCAAAAAACAGCCCGCCTGTATATATAGAGTGTCGCAGTTGGTTTTCGGTTGGTTGGTTGGTGTAGGCTGCGTAACTTGTAGAATAATCATTCTCCATGATGTTTGCTGAAAGAGTCTGAGGTCTATAATATATTAAAAGACAGTGTATTTTTTTTTATTGTTGATAATTTATCACTATCTAATTTTTTCTCTTTTTCTTTCTATTGTGTTTTTAGGCATCACATATGGAAAACAATCCTAATAAATGCACTATATGTGGTAAGAAGTACTGTAATAAATCATCTATGAAAAACCACATGGTTCGTGTTCATGGAAATCCTAATAAGAATTTCAGATGTGAGAAATGTTTAAAATCGTTTGTGACAAAATCTGAGCTTGATAGACATAGTTTCAATCATTCAAAAGAAAAGCCATTTGTTTGTGAATATTGCGGAAATTCATATAGATTTAAAGGAGCTTTATCAGTTCATTATCGAATTCATTCAGGTGAAAAACCTTATAAATGTGAGTATTGTGAAAAGGAGTTTGTGCATTTATCATCAGTAATTGGCCATCGTAGAAGGCACACTGGAGAGAAACCTTTTCAATGCAAAGAATGCGGCAAGACATTTCGTGTCAAACGTGCTTTATCATCACATATGTCTGTTCACAGTGAAGAAGGAAAATTTAAATGTGATGAATGTGGAAAAACTTTTAAATCACGTAGTGGATATCGTGTTCATTTAGATTTTCATTTGGGAATAAAAAGACATGTATGCAAATACTGTGGAAGAACATTTAGAGCTTGGTGTAATATGCATAAGCACATGAGAAGGCACCTAGGTGAAAAACCTCATACCTGTGAAATATGTGGCAAAACATTTATAGAAAAGCAAGAGCTTAAAAATCACATGAAAAGCCATAATGATAATAGTCAAAAGCAGAAGAAGATATCCATTGCACAAAATATCATTTCCAGTTGTTCTGAAATTATTCCAACCCCTTCTTTAACTAGTACTTCTTGCAACCTAGAAACATCTATGTTTGATAATGCTCAACATACTGACATGTTGTCTCATATTGATATGACAGATAATCAGGTTATGTATGACTGTAATATATCTAGTGCTATAGATAAGTGTCAGACTGACAAATGTCAATTGTTACAAGATAATTATGTTTCACAGTTTTTGTATCCTCAACATCCACCAGTACAATACGTACCTCAGTCTGTGCCTATGCAAAATATGTACTCTAATGCAGATGCAGATCAAAGTGCTCAGAGAAATGCTTGTTTGGTAAATATGAATTCAAGCAACTTTAATTGTGTTCAATTAAATAACCAAAACTATAATGCTTTTTCATACAGTTTACCTACTTCAGATGAACTTTTATCAAAATGCAAACTTTGTCGCAGTCTTTTCCATTCTACTTTAGTATTACGGAGTCATTTGTTGGATTATCATAGAATTGATGAAGAAAATGTTGATGAACTCTTAACATAAATTGTTTTTGTGATTATACATGATTGAGAACCATTTATGTTTTTTGGGTATTACTCTAGTCATTTATGTTATATTTTTTTAAATTTTATTTTATTGATTTAAATGGACCTTCCTGAAAATTGACATATTGGAAAATAGCTCGTCTTTTGCTGCTTTTTGGAGCATTGTGCCATTTTTATCAATTATTTGAAACAGCCTTTTTTAAATGGATTTTTAAAATTTACAATTTTAAATATATATATGTGTGTGTGTTGATGTAATAGTTCCTATTTAAATGTAACTATTGTTGTATAGGTGTTTAATTAAAACTACTTCATTGTGCATTTGTAGAATACCATATGGACTTTTTTAACTGGAGACCCTCTATAGCATGGGCACCGATATTGGGGAGCAGTTAGGGAATCAAGCTCTCCATGTTTTTGATATAGTGAATATATTTGCATTTTAGTATTTGTGGTGTACATGTGTAGTGTTAACATTGTCAATCTGATTTTCTCCCAAAATTTTTGTTTGAAAAGAAACAATAACTTATATTAAAATAATAGTAATAATAATGTGATGCGTCAAAGTGCCCACCCTTGAAAGCAATAAGTAAGTAATATGATTTAAATTTAGATGCCAAATAGTTTATATATTCAGCCCTCAAAAATATTTAAAATAATTAATAAAGTGCAGCTTTGTAGATTTTGTATGAATAATTTTTTAAAGAATGGAACATTAAGTTATTTTCCCCCTTCCAAATTTACAACTGTTCATTTTTGGTGGATATCAGTAATATCACTATAGAGGTAAGCTTTCTGCTGCATAATTTGTAAAATATATAACTGTTTAAAGATCACATTGTTAAATCATAGAATAGTATTATATTATATTTATTGACTGTAATAAAGTGTACAGATATAAACTACCTTTAAAAAATATTTATTTTTAAAATATCAAAAGCACATTTTAAATTCAACAAATGCTTACATTACAGCCAGTGAATATTTTTCCAGGTTAAATAATATTTTAATTCACTATCCATAGCATACTTAAATAAATAAGCAGAATGATACAACACACATGCAGTGCAAAAATTTTAAATGATGATTGTGCTGATGCAGAGGGCAGCAGTCACATCAGATGAATCATATTCAGACTGGATGTTTTTCTGTATGCAGATGGTAGTTTCACTATGTTATACATAAATTGTCATGAAATAGTCCACAAGACTTGTTAAATAAAATATTTTTAGAATTAAAAACCAATGTGTGGACGTAGAGGGTAGAGTCGAAAAAAAGGCTTCGTTCTTATCAGCGACTAATGAAGATAAATTAGGTTTCCTGGCAGACATGTAAAGAAAGCTTAAGCTGACACAGTTTAAAATCTACAAATATTCAATTTTGTTTTAAGTACTTAAAAGCAATCATAAACATTCTTCTGGCCATCATCAGGATGAAAAATACATAAAAATAATTCAAAATTCTTGAGACTTGCAAAAAGTTACTTTCATCATAAAGAGAGATATATATACAGAGTGATTCAGAATTCATCATCAATATTTGATGGGGAGGTAGGGAATAGGAAAGGAAGGAGATATCACATAGGAAAGCATGGGCGCATATGCCATGTAGTGTTAGGAAAATTGATTGTAAACCTTACCTTAAAGGTTCCGTGACATGTAATTTCTGTCTCTTTATTATAAAAAGATGCTGGATAAACTTTAATTATCTGCCTTAATTTAAAGGCATTTCTGGCTTTTTATTTTTCTTAATTAAACCTTGTACTTAGCGTTGTTATATGTTCTTTTAATATTAAAGATTTAAACAAGCATGTATTTGCTAGCAAAACATTTTGCGTCATATATATGCTATGTGTTTTCATGTTTGGCTGCTAGAGGCACTGTATTCCTGGCGATTTGCCGCAGAGCTATTTTTTCTTTTTCTTTTCATGTCACAGGTTCGCAGAAGTCCGTGACGCAGTTGCCCGATCGGATGAGGGTATTTAAATACCGTTACTCGCCGTGATCTCGAGTCACTACCTCTATTGCTCCAGCCGCAGCCTGTCAGGTTGTTGACATGGTCCCTGCCTGTTGCCATTAATGATGAACCTCATCGTTTAAAAGAGTGGAGGCGATGTTGTTGACATCATATAAAAGAAGCTAAATCGTCCGTGGATATAGATCAGCAATAAATATAATGTTATTTTTTGTTGCTTTAAACCTGTGTGTTCATCTTCATCTGTAAAGTTTTCATACATCAAATTTCAACAATAAAAAGAAGTATAAATGTAAAAAGCTTTTGTCATCTTTTTTATCTGGCAAGCCCTCAATTCATTTTAACAAGAACTCATTAGCTCTCACTGCCTTTTGAAACTCTGCCAAGAACTTTTAAGTGTTCTCAAAATTCCAAACATGTAGTAAGGCAAAATGATCCCAGTTCAATGATGGAAAGAACACATAAGAAGGAAGTGGTAAGGAAAAATAACATTTATTATCTTACATGTAACATTTCTTTGCATCAGTTGTACAGATTTACAAGAGGTGCTCGAACTGCTGACCATATGCTAGAATGCATAACTGAAAATGGCATAGCATGGACAACCGGACCTTCTGGAGTATGCTTGGCATTTCTCGGATGCTTGCGGCAGCGACTGATATGTGTGCTACAAGGTCCATAGCACTATTACCAGGGGTCTCGTTCACCATGTTTTTCATAGCACCCCACACAAAGAAATCGATAGGAGATAAATCCAGTGAACGGGTGGCCAAGAAACTGGTCCACCGCGACCAATACATTGACCACCAACTTTCTGCTTAGGTAAGCACGCACAGCATTTGCAAAATGGCAGGAGTGCCATCATGCTGGAAACACATTCGCTGTAGAATACTATCAGGAACCTCGTTCAGAAGATTTGGTAACACAGTCTGAATAAATGTCAGGTACTTGGTTTTGTCCAAACAGGATGGTAGTAAATACAGGCCCAACAAACAGTCACCGACAATCCCAGTCCACACATTGACAGCAAAATATTGTTGCACAGCTGCAAGTCTTGTACCGTGTGGGTTCTGATGAGCCCACACATGCAAATTGTGTGTGTATAAGACACCCTCTCAAGTGAGATGAACATAGCTAGGGAATTGGGATTAATGGCTGTTCTCTACATGAACCACTGGCAAAACATAACATGCTTGGGATGGTCGTCTGCTGCCAGTACTTGCACTCTTTGCAGATGAAATGGCTATAACCCTTCAATGTGTAATATCTGCAATGTTGTTGCTTGCAAAATTCCAAACTGCCTAGTCAAACTTCGTGTACTAACACTAGGCTGCTCCTCGATTTTCTGTAGGATAGCTTCATCTACTGCTAGTGCCCATATTGATTGGCACCTCCCTCTATTAACATTACTAGCAGCAAACAATTCTGTTTCACACAGTTGTCGGTGAATATGTGAAAAGATTTGATGCTGTGGCTCACGGCAGTTGGGAAGTGCTCTGCGTACAATTGCCTAGCTCGAAGACATCTTCCTCCTGCCGCACTGTAAATTACGTACATATCTGCAAGTTCATTCCACATATACCGGTTCATGTTACTTCTGCAACCTTGTCAAATGATGACTGCATGCGTCAAACAATTGTGCTTATATATGGGAGTTGTGTACACACAGTGTCCTCTACACCACCATGCATCATTTGCGCCCATGCTTTCCTATGTGAAATCTCCATCTTTTCCTATTTACTACTACCCCACCAAATATTGATGATGAATTCTAAATCACCATGTATACATGACAAAGAGTCTCCTAAGATTTTTTACAAAAGTCAGGAACTTGCTTCAGGCCGTTTAAGTGAAAAATATAGGAAGGGAAATAGCACTTCTTGAGAAGACTGGGAAAAGAATTATTAAATTGCTTCAGGCTGTCATCAGATTGAATCAATAAATCTATAGTCCATGAGTCATTCATCAAAAGAATAATACAACATAGATGCAGCTTAGAAATTTTAAATGGTGATTGTGAAAACAAATTTGAACATCTATTTTCAGTTTCTTATTCATCAACTTAGACATAATGACTTGGTATTTTATTTTCATAAGATGATTTTTTTATGGCTTTACCATCTTACGGTGGTATAAAGAAATTATCATTTCTTTTAAGAAACAGCAAGATGGTAGATTAACAGCTGTGCAGTTACTTTTTACTTTTTGGTCTTTACATCATTTATAGAGATTTTGCCCGATAGCAGTTTAGCTTTATCAGCCTGAAGAACCCATTCTGCTTCTCGGCAAATTCTATAAATGCCTGAACTTGCAAACTTCAAGCCACCCATATTGTTAAAATTATTCATATGCTGCCAGTGCCATGGCACTTCAGGTTCATTGCTATCGATGAAGATAGCCATTGTGTCTTTGCATGCATTGCACAAATTTGGACATTTGACTGTGGCATTGACAGCAGAACCAGCAATATAGTATATGTCATTTTCTTCGGAAATTATTTTTCGGATGTACTGAGGATTTGAATTTTTTACTTGTAGAAGGAGTAGTATCTTTATTTTCTTCTGGACTGATTTCATTTTCTTCTTTAGTTACTGGTACAACAGAATTTTGAATAGAAAAATCATCAAATAAATGATAATCACTTTCTCATGCATAACTAGAATTTTTTACATCCGAAATAAACTAACATACAAATCATCTTCATTGCACAATTCACCTGCACAGCTGTTAGTTCATTACCTGACTTACGTCCCACGTGGCTAAAAACATTCTGTAGGGGCATCTTATGCTAGTATGTCAACCAAAACAATGTATATCCTTGAGTAAATATTCATAATACTCAATATATATATATTCATAATACTCTGTTAAAATAATACTGGTCTGTACTGTCTTCCACAAGCCACCAAAATCTGATTGTTGGAACAAATCTATAGTGTAATTTAAGAAATCAAAATGCCTTTGTTTGTTCCTGATTGTTATTCCAACACCTTGCTGTAACTGAAGAGAACTGTTGGTTCATGATGCGTGTGAACCAAGCTATTGTGAGTGCATTGCTTGGCAGCTGTTGCAACATAACGGCTTTCTCAAGAGCAGCAGCTATTTTTAAAGAAAACAGCTGTACAGTAAGAGTAATATTAATTTTCCCAAATTGAAATGCGAAAAGATGGCATTTCTTAAGATGGTGCAGTGAATTCAAGCTAAAAGTGCGCCAGCGTCTAAACAGTGCATTCAATTCAGCGCAAATTGAATACGCATATTTATAGGGGCTTAGTTTTGGGGGGGGGGCTACGAAAGTATTCTTTTATTTTGTGGCCTAAGCTAAAATTATTTGATGTGCACTAGCGTCTGAACACTACATCCACCAGAGTTTAATCAAATTTAAATGCTTAGATCAAGTATTCAGAAAGTCGAATGGAATCGCTCCAGACTTTCTTCAACCCTAATGTACTATATATAATATTGTAATAACTTTTAACCATTTAATAATAGTTTTAAATCACCCAACACTATTTTGTTTTTCAAATAGCACGAAGCGTTTATTTAATACTGTAGCATTTCTATCACAAGCGTCATATTATTGTAAGAAGTTCTTTGCTGCTTTTCAGAGGTCGGAAAACTTTTCGATGTTTCCCCCACCCCCCCTGCCAACCCAAATATTCGACTTTTACCCTAATGTACTAAAAATGCTCATCTCTCACATGATGCTCATTTTCTGAAGTAAAAAGTTGTCGCGTACAGTCAGATTACAGTTCAGTCCAGATGTAAAAACAGTTTTATTAAAAATAAGCTGTCCATACTTGTACAATTTCACTACTGGTATATGTACAATAATTCTAGTTTAACGAAATGGGCAGAATAGTCTGTAGAGAACAGGCAGATAGTAAAATATAGGCGTTCAAATTTTAAGACATTGCCAAACAGTTTCTTTTCTTTTCAACTGCACCATTGGTTTGCATTTCGCAAGTTATGTATATATTACAGGAGTTATTTGCCAAAGATATTTACAAATTTCGCCGCATTTTAACGTTACCTTTCATATATTCTAACTTTTAAAACAAGTTTCCCCCTTTCTAAATCACTACTTCATTGAATGAATCATTAATGACAAGAGATATCAAGACTATTGTGGATACCACACACACATGTTCAATAAAGTACCTCCTGCAGTTTTCATTTTTGTGTCTCCATAAGCAGACTGAATCTTCCTAAATTTCGCAAGCGTTACAACTTTGCACCTATAAATTCGAAAGGTAAACAGCCTTCCAATTTTTTACTATAGCGGCTATTCTCGATATACCTGTAATCCAACTACGAGTAATTTCGTAATTGTGACTTTATTTTTACTTCTTCCTATGTAGGTGTTTCAAAAAGTAAGGCAACAAGAGCTCTGATGGGTGTGCAAATTATCCGTATGAATAAAAATCCATCTTAAGATAACTAAGACGATCACAGTATTCGATCGATGCCGGTAGAAGGAGCTGGTTTTCCAGTAAAAAGACAAATCTCAAATGGCTGCATTAACGGAAACATGGTCCGCAATTGAATTGTGCTACACTGGGTCGATTGCGAGAGGCAATTCGCCTTAGACGGAGACCGGGCTTGCTCACGACAATGCCCGACCAAATACAGCCACAGCTACGTGCAATTTGTCTGTAAATGGGTTTGTTACCTTACTTTTTGAAACACCCTCAGGAAAAAACTGCGATCATCATCTTTTCAGGTTATGAAAGATTAAAATTTCATTGATTGGATACATGAGAGGGAATAAAAATTTTTAAAAATTCACATTTATTACACATTATAAGATTACAAATTCTGTTAACTATAACAGAGCTTCTAAATCAGTATAAAGTTTGCTATGAAGCTAATAAATGCATCATGCTCACAAACATATTAAAAACCATCTGAGTACTTAGTCCTGCAAATGTATGTTGCCATGCCGACAAATTTTCTGTTGGCCGACAATTTCGTGCCATGCCGGTAAAATTTGCTTCTTGATCGTTAAGGATCACCAATACAGTCTTGGTCTGGGAGGTTCTTGTGGTCTTCCTCCAAGAGGTTCTTCTCTGGAAAGCAAGAACAGAAGAAATGTTAAAGCGTACATCCTGCAATTGCATGTGCAACAGTATTTTAAAAATTAAAACAACCCATTTCACAGTACAGCTTATTTTCGAAATTAAATTCCTGTTATCGATTGCAACCTACAGAGCTGGCCAGTATGTTTCGCAAACTTCTACTTCCAAAAACACCTACAGAGTATCTGCGCATTAAAGTTACACACAGAAAGAAATAAAAAAGCCACCCTCTGAGGAGTTCCATGTCGCTTAGCTAAGCCATATGCGCATAGTGAATAACTAGCTGAAATGACAGAACATCTGCGTGCTTGTACTATGATTGAAAGTACATAACACTGATCACTTTCTTCTGACCATTCTGTCGATTTAGCCCCAATACCGAAAAACTACTGCAGAATTACGACCAACTTTGCTAACATGAACAGACTGGGATTTCTGGTTTTAATCTATTTCAAAGATTTTTTTTCTAACTCTCCGTTGGCCTTGTCTACACATTCCTGATCAAACATCTTAAGACGGAAAGCACAGTTCACAAGTCTTTCATGTTAAGTGTCAGCAACTTTTGGTTGGTAGGCACAATCCAAGTCTTAAAAACTAGCTTAGAAAAACGTTCCCCTGACTCCTGCTGTCCATAGAACAACCAGCCTTTATGCGACACGCGTTGGGTCAGAAGCCATTTACATATGCACTTTGATGAAATTTAAATGTCATCACACTGGCTCTTCTCTCGCGTCATGAACGGTCAAGGCCTTCTTAATTAAGCAAATTCTGTGGCCAACGGTTCCGCCAGCAAAACTCTCCCTACCCCAGCTCTTTCACATGATGGGCCGTGCAACTCCTAGTTCCGAGCCACTGTCGTCGATCAGTTTCGGGAAACTGCCGTCGCAATGCAAGGACATGTGTTCACGGGTCACCCATTTTGGCACGCAGCGGCCCATTGTGAACGTCCTAGCATGCTAAGGTCAATCACCAAGTCAAGGACCATCGGACAGTGGACACCGGATCCAGCTCAGAGAGATCACTACCAGAACCAGAGAGACCGTCAACACCGAGGGGTCGGGTGACCCTCTAGTTGGGCCGCTGCGCATGCACACCCTCGGATCAGACAAGTCAACCAGTGCCCTCATGACTCCTGAGCTGTTGTCGAGTGCTGGCCATTGTGAAAGAACTACCCTGCCTAGTCTATCAGCCTACCGCCTACCCTATTTATTCTACTTACGCGCACAGAATTTGCGACCTGTAAAAAGTTGCTGGAACGAGTTCGCTTAAATTTTAAAACCTAAAAGTTAAAAAAGTAAGAATGACAAGCCCATCTTGTACTTTCGAGTATCTGCGGCTTCTTCCTGAAAAAGACAGCTGCTGAACAATAAATTCACATAACAAATAAGGAATACTTATCTGAAATTGTTTTGTTTATTGCTGATAATCCATTTCAACGTCTCCTGCAAAACAAAAACACACAATATGAATGTTTGTCAAAATGCAAAGGTGTGAGTATGAGGATGAACACTTTCGTGCCGACTGTCACTTATATGTGCCAGAAATAAACGCATCCATTTCCTGGCCGACACGCTGGCTTGCCAGAGCATTTTACTGTTCACGTACGTTTAAATACTTTACAGAACTGTTTAAATACTCTGTAATTTCATGGATTTAGGTTTAATAGCAAAAAATCCTCCAGCCCTGGACAGATATGTGAAAGACTGCCGGGTTCAGTGATAAGTGGGTGTTTGTGCTTCCCATCGCGAAGGGGATAATGATGCCGAACATTCCGATTTACGCACATTGCAAAAAAGTTAACTGTTAGCTACCATCTAAGACATGATTCAGGAGATTTGAGACTTTCAAGGATCGGAGGGGGGGGGGCAGTTACCGAGTTTATTTGCAATAAACGCTAAAGTGTTACGCAAAGTGTTTGGCGTTTAAATATCCAAGCCAGGAAGCAACGGTAACCACAGTAAGGGAAATTACTGTTGCAGTGTCTTTGCATGTATGTAAACCATTATTTAGAAATTTTTTGTTAGCTGACAATTTCGTGTCTTGCCTGCAAAATTTGCAACACCTGAAATTGTAATAGTGAATCTATATGTATAAAAGAGGAAAGTCTGTATGTCTGTTCGCTATACGCGTCCAGACCGTTCGACAGTTCTGGACCAAATTTGGTACACTGACTAAGCTAATGTCGTAAAAATGAAATTAATTTATATTTTGTGCAAGTTTCAGCTATTTTTCCTAATCGGAGGCGTCCCGTGAATGAAGGGGGGGGGAAACGTTAATTTCATTCTCAAGGTAATGCTGGTGCCCGTTGACAGCAACAGGGTGTAGGGGTGTGGGGGTCACTGGCAGAATTTCTGATATCAGGCAGGATGTAACTTTTATGATGGATTGTGAACCTGAGGGTATATATATATATGTGTGTGTATTTAAAATGTAGTTATTTTCTTTAGTTCTCTTTGCAAAAAACAAAATAAAACAAATCTTTGAGTTAAATTTCAGGTAATGATTGACTTTAGTGAGCTGAGCTATCTATATACATAAAAGAGGAAAGTCTGTCTGTCCGTTTGTTCGCAATACGCGTCCAGACCGTTCGACTTATCTGGACCAAATTTGGCACACTGACTAAATAGGACAAGAGAAAGCTAATGCCGCAAAAATGAAATTAATCGGATTAATAGTTTTTGAGTTATTTTGTGTTTTGTAAGGTTTTTGGCCATTTTTCTCGCATTTTACTTTATCACGAGCTAAATTTTCGTCCGAACACTATTTTTTATATCATCGGAAACTACAGTTTTCTTTTTCAAATAAAATTTGTTACAAAATCGTACTTACATTTGCCGATTTTTGGTAATTTTCTAAAGGAAATCCTGTTTCGAAGAAAATGTACTGCTTTTAAAAATATGCTAAACTGTCGCATCGAAAAACCTAATGGGCAAAAGTTTTCCATCTTTTTACTGCAGATTAAACATTTATTTCTCCCTCTTTTAAATTTTGAACCGTGCAGAAATGTTTATTAGACTTTTTTATATGATTTTTTCTGAAAAGATCACAGGTTAAAATTCTCTCTGGACTGCAAGTTCCGCAAATGAATGTAGCTATCATTCCCCCACTGGTTTTTAAGGTCGCTACGGCGCGCTTGGTGAAAGAGAAAGGGGAGAGAGAGGTGGAGATAGAAAGAGAGAGATGGGACGGCGACCGTGCTAATATAATCCACCACCCCCCCCTCCCCTTCGCGCCGCCACTACGCGAAATTCAGGCAGACTGGTTATTATATTGATGACTGGAAACTGTTTATTTTTCTTTCCTTCGTGCGTATGTATTAGTGATAAAAGACTACATATTAGAACTCAGATAGGTAGAATGGGCCACGTCAAATTCTCGGTAACTGATCGTTGGCAAGCCCTATGTTTATTTTTTTTCTCTTTGCAGCGAGAAATCCCATGTCTTTTTTTATCACTGCAGCGGGATGATTCTCATTCCAGCCTACCCACGTCCATTTTCCGGTAACCTCTGTACGCCAACAAATGCCATGTTCATTTCTTTTTCGTTGCAGTGGGAAGTCCCATGTCCTTTTTTATCGCTACAGTGGGAGGATTCCCATTCTTTCGCTTTACAATTTCATACTGACGACTGGGCTCTAATTGTTTTTAATAGTTGCGTAGGTATTAGCGATAAATGATTGTTAGAACACAGACAGGTAGAAGAGGAGAAGTCTAGCCACGTCCAATTCCCGGTAGTCTCTTCGTCATCAGGTGCTTCGTTCTTTTTTTTTCTATTTTGCAGCGGGAAGTCCCATGTCCTTTTTTTTTTATCATTGCAGTGGGAGGATTCACATTCCAGCCTAGTTAAGTCCAATTCCTGGCAACTTCTGTATTCTATTAGGTGCCGTGTTCATTTGTTTTTGTTTCAGCGGGAAATCCCATGTCCTTTTTTTATCATTCCAGCGGGAGGATTCACATTCATTCCCTTTACAATCTATATTTAAGGTAAATGGCATTTCTCTTTCATTGCACGGGCCACGCCGCTAGAAATTTATAAAACTTTGGTTAAGTTTAGTAGTGAAGTTCAATTGCGGGAAAATTACTGGACACTTAACTCATTTGTGCCCAGATACTTTTGCGACTTTCTTCGATTTTTCTAATACCGGCAATAATAGTAAATTTCTGATGGCAATTTCTTGAACAAGGGATGATTTCTTTAAAATCGTTATGTATAAAAATTGAAATGTCAACGTCCTACTTGGTCACGTTCAGAGGCGGATCTACGGGGGGAGCTATAGGGGCTATAGCCCCCCCCCCATTGAAACTGAATTTACACTAGATAGAATAGAGCTCTGATGCTTAGTTAAAAACTGCGTGTCTAAAATCGGTTATTTTGAAATTTAAATTTCCTTTTTTGATTTACTACTATGATTTGAGTCGACTTGACCTCAATCAATGGTTTTTAACCCTTTCGTTTCCAGGCTACAGGTATTTCCAAAACCTGAGTCCAAAGGAATCGCCCGAAATTTCGTCTCCCCCTTGAAACATTTCGGTTTCTTTTAAGGATGATCAGTAAAAAAGCTGTTCTCGCCTTTACCATGTATACGTGAATAGCGAAAAATAGCTCACTGTTGGAACGGGTTATGGCAAGTGCAACCCAGATAACACACTTGTCCATTTTATGTCTATTTCTGGTCCAACTCATCCATAATACATCCATGTCTATACATAGACATCCATAAGACATCTATTTATGGACATAATATGGAAAATCCAGAATACGTCCATGAATAGACCAGAACTAGACTTAGAATATCCAGAATATGTCCATTAATAGACGTATTCCAGATAATACACACTATGTCAGTGATACGACATAAAATGGATGTGTGTATAAGTCCAGAAATGGACAAAATATGGAAAAGTTACTTTTTTTGTCATTGATTTTCATTTTAACCAATACTGTACTTGCATGAATTTATTATACTTTATGTTTTTATTGATTTTAAATTTTACACCAAAAAATTTTAAAAACATTTTAAATTCTATAGAGTTTTTTTTTTTTTTTTTGTCGGGGAACTTTTGAAATTTAAAATACTTTTGATGTATTATTATTTCCTATAAAAGCGGTATTGTGTAAAAAGAAACTCATATCCTCATACAAAAAAAGAAAATTCTCTAGCGACTCAACATCCAAAAACGAATAGCTGCATATTTTTTTCTAAGTTCCCAGTCCGAAACTAAAAAATCTTTACTTCAGCATTTTGACGCATCAGAGCAAGTTCCGCTGCGTATAGTGTTTAGCACACTCTACTGTGAAGACGATGATCAAGGATTCGAATCTGAAGCGGGGCAAGTACTTAAAAGTTGGTTTAAAAAAAAAAAAAAAAAAAAAAAAAAGATTGGTATGAATATTTTTACAAAATTCGTTATTAAGATGTAACGATAAATTTAAATTAATCATCACATACAATGAGCTAAAAATTATTAAATGGTTTTTGTTGATGTCCAGGATTCGACCGTAAAAGGTCTATAAATAGACAAACACGTCCATTATTACGTCCATATACATGTCTATAAGACGTCATATGGGCGTCCTATAGTGCCATATTGACGTAAAATGGACGAGAATTGGGCGAATCCTGGATATTTAATGGACATGTCAGCTTGTCTATATGACGTCTTCTAGACGTGTTCTGGACAAGTTTGTGCTATCTGGGAAAGAACAGTTTTTTAGCAATGATGTCCATTCACCGTCTGTAAAGTCGTAAAAAGGGGAGCTAACAATGCATATAATTCACTGTTAAACGTAAACAGTCTTTGCGCGCGCCTTGTGCCGTGCGCGTCTCGGATTCTCTACTGATGTGTACCTGATGTGGGATGCCTTATGATAGATGTACATAGTGCGGGGATGGGGGAGTGTAACATAGACATCAAGTGACTAGGAATCCCAAGTGGCTATCTCCTGTACCAAGTGGCGGCTCATGGGTTATTTAAATGGAGGTTCACAAAACAAATTTCGAAAATTAAATAGGCAGATACGACGCACCTTACAAATTAAAATAGATTGGCGTTTCTAGCAGTTAAAGGAAAACAATGCATGTAACTAAAAGAAATCAAGTCATATTTTGTCTTACATTTCGTCACCAAGATAAGTTTTAGCAAAGGTACAGTCTTGATTCATTTTATTTCAATTATTTTTCAAAGGATAATGTTGAAAAATGGCATTGCTTTATCTCTGGAATACTTATTTTACTTCTATCTTAATAATTTACACTAGTTTGTAAGAAATATTGTAGTGAAAAATGATAAAATAAGAAAATGCACCAACAAAAACATAACTAACCGAACATAAGAAACCAAGGTAGAATCCGGAAGAGATGACCAAAAAAAATTATCCGTATGCACAATCAAAATGTTCGAACGGAATGATATCAGCAGCGCCTTACTTCTGGCCGGCACTGTCCGCTTCTGTTCTCGGAGACCGGTTCAGTCTTGATTCATTTTATTTCAATTTTTTTCAAAGTATAATATTGAAAATTGTCATTGCTTTAGCTCCGAAATACGTCTTTTACTCCCATCTTAATTATTGACACTAGCTTGTACAAAAATAATGTAGTGAAAAATGAGAGATTTTATCTTATTTTATCTTATTGAAGTACAAATCTTAAGATAATAAGAAAATGAAATAAAAATTAATTAACTAACCGAACGTTATAAACCAAGGGAAAACCCAGAAGAGATACCGCAAAAAATGGCCCTGTGTGCACAGGGAAAATGTGCGAACGGAGTGATATCAGCAGCGCCGCACTTCTGCTCAGCTATCTGCGCTTCTGTGATCAGAGAGCGGTTCAGAGGGAAAATTTTCCGTTCGCACGTGCGATTGATTACGTGCGATTGATTGACGTGCGAAGACTGTGCTGTAGTAACCTTCACTACAGTAAGTTTGCTATAATAAGCGTATTTAATAATAGCGGGGGGAGGGGGGGAGAGTAAAACTCACGTTTTAAATTCACAAAAATCTAGAACTGTACTTAATATTTTTTAAATTTAATTTGTTGATGTGTTTATTCTTTAGTTTTTCCTTTGAGGGTTCATGTGTTCATGTGCTCAAATGGAGGAGCTGCCACTGTGCCATTGTGAAAGGTTCTTCTGTTCCGCCGTTTGGATTTTCAGGGGTATTATGAAAGAATACAATTAATATGGCTAATTTTCCTAATCTGGTTTTCGGACATTTCCTGTTTATACAAAAGTACACCCGTTTTGAATGTTTAGGAATGGTGGAAGAATTTCTTGGAAGTACTGCAGTCCTTTCAAAGCAGGCTTCAAAATCTTAACCCATTGAAATTGTTTTCGCCGCCTGGTCGTTCTTTTCGGGTGAAGCGCTAGTATGATTCATTTGTTCTCTATTGAGCTCCATTCGTGTGTAGAATTTAATTTAAATACAAGTATTATGGCCTCAAGAAAGTGGTCATTGAGTCGTAATATATGTGATTATTTTATGAAAATTCCGAAAAATGATAATTTGTCTAGGGAGAGTGAAAGCACAAATCATCAGGAAAAAATCATAAATGCACATCCCCAGAACAAGCTATTTCAAGAGGAACAGCACTCACAAAATATACTTGTATCACTATCAGGCAATTTGTAAAGAGGTGCACAATTAGAAGGAATACAATAATATCATAATTGAAAAAAGAGGTATGATTTAAATTAACTTTCTCAGACATTGTTTTTCCTATGAAGTGTAAGTCCTATCAGGTTCGAGCATTTTATTTTATCGGAAAGTCGCACACCTTTCTCGAAATTCGATTACGTAATACTTACTATATATAGGCAGAAAAATAAAATATACATGCGACATGTAAAAAAGCGTGCCAAATGTTGTCAAGCTTGGACACAGAGCCTCCTAGAGAAATTTTATAAGGCGGGATGAAAATCTTTCCGGCCCCTGTCGTAAAGCACAAAAGTTTCGAAAAAACTGGAGGGAACGAAGGAATTTTTTTTGTAAAACTGCTGTTTTTAATGATTTTTATAAAAAATGCTTAAAGGAAAGAGAGTAGGAGGGAAGTTTTTCTGGTATGTAGTGGTACTTTTAATTTATGTTCAAAGACTGGAAAAAAATACTAATATTTGAATGGCAGAATTAACATTTCTGCCATCTAAATCATTCTAGAATTATGTATTCAAAATTTAGTCTATTTTTAAAAAAAGATTTTAATTACAGATCTATAAATGAAATTCGTAACACATTCTTCGTAACACATTAACAAATTCACGGACGCACTTTAGCTGAACACGGACCCACTCTAACTCGCACATCCCCATGGGCGGCGCCCCGTCTGACCCCCCCCCCTCTCGTAGGGCCTATGCATAACTGTACCCAAATTATTGAATACCCAGTAAGTTAGCCCGCCTCCCCTTTACCCAATCCTAGATCCGCCACTGGTAACGTTTAAATATTTTGTGGAGTACTCGTGATCAATACTCATGAATAAAGGTTAGGAAAAATAAATAACGTTTTCGACTGATAGCGAAAATGCCGTCCCAAAAAAGGGACGCTAGGCATAAATGGGGTTAAACAGTCTTTACAAAAAAAGAAAAAAAACTAATCTAAACCATAAGTATATTATTATTTCAAAAATACTTCTATCTTTCAAACCAACATGTGGTCCACGGAAACAGCTAAAAACTCACGTTTATGTCTTTGTGCTACACTTAGTCTTTCTTTCATTTCATTGGAAAAAGGACCCGAAACAATTCTACTAGAACTAAAAAAAAGTTTAACAAAAATTTATGGGGTTTCATGCCTGCATTCAATTTTTATTCTAGAGTACTTTGGAGACAAAACTAATTATTTCTCCGTCGTTCTTCAAAATTAGTAATTCGTGCTTTCAACCTTAAGATTGTTCCGCTTCATCTCAAAACTAACCTCACCATCACTAATAATATTTTACCTCAAACAGAAACAGATTATGATTATCTATACAGTTGAAGGCCAAACAATTCAAGTATAAGATGTTCACTGCATAACCTATACCGTTTAAGGACGTGCTGAAAAGGGGGAGGAAGAGTATGTTTAGACTAGATGACATATGAATGTCCTGCCTTACACTGTCTTTTCTTCGGCAGAACAAACGGGGCCATTGCCCTGGGTCATACCAATCAGGGCCGGTTTTAGGCATTTTTTTGGCGTAGGCGAGATCTAATTTTACGCCCCTTCGAATGGAAAGCTGATTTTACGCACCCCCCTTCTCATTTGCATGGGCGCCCATAAGGAGGGCAGAGTAAAGCACTTGCTCCCCCCATTACACATGAATCATTCAGCATGAGATTTAGCATATTGTGTTATAGTGT
Source organism: Cheiracanthium punctorium (assembly GCA_038373885.1). Taxonomy (NCBI): domain Eukaryota; kingdom Metazoa; phylum Arthropoda; class Arachnida; order Araneae; family Cheiracanthiidae; genus Cheiracanthium; species Cheiracanthium punctorium. The sequence continues at coordinate 59,225 of JAWZYV010014602.1, read as the reverse complement.
AAATAAAAGGACATCACAAAGCAAAATCGGTATTCCAATTGTTACAAGTGTGAAATTTGACACCCTCTAGAAAAAATACTGATATGATTCTTTAAATTGCTACATGTTCCTGATAAATTAGTATTATCTAATGTGCATACATGGGAAAGTTTGTCTATCTGCCTTGTGTACGAATACAAATCCACACCGTCTGATCGATCAGCTTGCAATTTTGCACAGATTTGTAAAACGACATGGAGAAACTCATAGATGACTTCATAATTTCGGATATCTACCAGTTCTCGGCTGACTTGTGTTATGGCAAGCCTACACGAAAGGCATTTGCCTGAGGGGAAGTGCCTTGGCTGCGCTGAAGAACTTTTTTAAAGGGTTCTAACGCATATTCTCGGTACATCTGGAGGAAACCGACCGAAACACTTCAATCGTCTACCCTGTTCATTGGCTTATCCACTCAGACACATACCAGTTTACGGAATTTTAATGAATTTTTCCAAGTATCACCTTTAAAAAGCTCCTCCGACTATACCCTATCAAGTAAAAACTGACCAATATGAGATTTTTTTCATGTAAAGATAATAATAAAAAGCGAGATTGGCATCATTTTGATGTCATGAGTCATCTAAAAGTTCCATAAAAGCAAATGAAAGGTTTCATGTGCTTAAACAAAAAAAAAAAAAAAAAAATAAAAAAAAAAAAATAAAGAAAGAAAGAAAGCGATTCTGCGAAGAACGGGCCATTTGCTAGTTCCTGATAAAAGTGTGCCCAGCGATTAATAAGACACTTCATTTGTATATAAAAAAGTCTTTCTGATATTTGTATATTTAAATAATCGTGTATTTAAATAAATTTATACTAATAAATCTGACATTTATTTCAATTTTTAGTTTTGAATCTTTATAATTATAAATATTCAATAGTTTTGTATCATAAATGTGCAAGGGATGGTATAAAAGATTGGTAATTACATTACTAATTTAAAGGGGGCCCCAGAGTAATGTTTGCGGCGGGACCTCCGACTTTTGCGGTAAGTGCTTTAGTTTAGAAAAAAATCATGTAATTTTGACACTTAAACTAAGTATGTCAGGGCAGAGACTTCTTTAGCATGTCCTTTTAAAAACTGTTCTATATACTTAGAAATAAACGATAAACCTGTATCAGTATGGAACTTTCACGGAAAAGCTCTTAAATTTAAAAGTTTGTGAAAAGTGACACTCTTCTAAAATCTTTGCTTGAAAAAAAAGAGTTTGTTACGTATGATTCATTATAATTTATTACTGTTTATAAAAATGTGTAGAAGTACTATATGTTCCTATACAGAATAAACCTTCTGGAGCTATGAACAAACAGAAAAATTCTTAAACAGACAAAATAAAAAGGACTCCTTTTTTAAAAGGCGTTTTTTTTAATTAATCCTTTTTAATTTAAAGGAGTTCTTTTTAATTAATCCTTTTTAATTTAAAGGACTATTCTTGATAAAGGAGTCGTACTTCAGAGAAATTTTCCCATACGCTTTTGCGAATAAGAGTTTTTTCTGAGTCCGAAGGTTTCACAATCACAACTTGCATAGTTTATCAGAAAAATTAGCTTTTGGTTTTTGATAATTTCCAAAGGCAGACTTGTACCACTTATGAGTTTAACCGGCTGTTTCAAATTATTTTATCAGTACAGCCCTTTTTAAATTAATTACTTCAGCAAGAGCACTTCCAACACGACATGCAGTTACTTTTTATGCCATCAATTTTATAAGAAACAGTAAATTTAAGAAAACAGCAAAAATAACTTTTTAAAGTAAACCTGCATATAAAAGTCCAGTGAGAAAAACGAAGTCGGATCTTGAAAATCCATTTCCTTGAAAAAGAAATCCTTTATTAAAGTATTTTTAATAAGATATTAAAGTTTCAAAAATGACACTTTTTTTAGGAAATCATTTCAATTTTTGCCCTTATCCTTAAAATATCAATTTAAAGTCTCTAATTCAGAGGATGTGCACAAATTGAAATAACCTTTTTCTTCTTTCTGTTTGATTTTTTTTTCTCTTCGCTCAGGCTCGTTTTATGAATATACTAGCTGCGTGCCCGTTCTTCGCACGGTAGGAAACGAAAATTTTCCTTACATGTGTAATTCGAAATTATTAGTGATGTGGGATTAAAAAAAAAAAAAAAATTATTTGACTCTTAATGTAAAGTTTGTGTCATGAGTACTAACCTGATCATTGCAGTATAATGACTCAAAAAACTACGTCAGTGTCATTCACTATCAAAAAAGTGGAAAGCTTAATGGTTTGCAGAGAACTCCTGGCTTTCAAAATGTCTTATTCAGGGGCGTAGCCAGAGGGGGGGATATCGGGATATATCCCCCCCCCCGAAATTTTTGGATTAGTGATGAAATTCCGTCTATTTATGCATATGTAAGTTCATATACCCCTCGAAAAAATTTACAGGCTCATATCCCCTCCCCGAAAAATTTCCTGGCTACGCACATGGTCTTATTTCTACATCATACTGTTTTTTAGGCTCAAGTTGTAGCATTAAATACCTAAGACACTACATGAAATGGAGCACCATTTATCTCTTTCCGAACATTTACCATATAAGGAAAGTATTGTAATCATGAAAAAATTCGACTTCGAGATTTTGGTGTATTGACACGTTTTAAGGTCGTCTGAATTCATTTATGCTATTTTCAAGAGATGTTTTTAAAATAGCTGCGCACCCTTTCTTCATATGGGAAGAAGGGAATATTTTACTACTAAAATCATATCTGCATGTGACAAAACAGAATTTCATTTTTAAAAAAGTTCAAGTAATCTCCTCTGTTGAAATTACTGCGGGATATATTAACGCAAATTAGAATTACTTTTCGTTTAGTTGGTTGTAAGACAATCGTTGAAACAGGACACTTTTAATTTCATGAAATATTTATTAACGTGGTACATTGCGATTTATTCATATTATCTTTACAAATCTAATAATACTACCTATTACGTACATTAATACTATCTATATTCGCTTCTCCCTCTTCAAGGCTCCCTTTAAAGAAACAGCTTAGATTATTTGGCCTCAATGGGATCTTTTGATTCTGTGGCGATTCTTTGCAATTTACGCATTAGCATAAATAATAATCATTTCACATAATGGTTGCCATTAAGGAAACTCTCCATATATATTTAATTTATACATAGTTTTATAAGATGGGCGTATTTAGCGCCGCAAACCATTTCATCTTACTGTGGGGAGAAAATATCCAAGGGGTGCCATTTTAACTATCCATGTATCTAATATATCGACATCTTTTATATCCTCCATAGTCCTGTCTCCTGAAAAACATCAAACTGTGTAATCTCGAGGAGCTACTTATTCCCATTTTAATTGTGACAGGGCGTTAGAGTTGCAGAGTTTACAAATTTCACGCATTTTTTTATTTATGACGTCACTGTTTGACTGCCGTAAAGGATTCCCCGGTAGGTTGAGGGAGTTAATTTCGATATTTCGCATAATTGTTTTCAAACGGTATCATTAAAACTTTGCGTTATGTAACCTTTATGGAGGAACGTAATTCAACGTTAAAATAAAATTATACTCGCAACCTGCATGCGTATGTTAGGCAACGCCTGCGCTAAATTAAATGCCAAAAATAAAAATAGTAAATAGAAAAAATTTAATATATCGCGCTTTGAAACGAACTTTGTAACTTTTAAAATGAACATTTTCAGCGCCGTGAAAACATTTCAATTTTTAAATAAGCACCGGATTAAAATACCACTTCTAATAATAATAATCGTGAATTTCTTAGTTTATTTCTACAGTAAATTTTAATCAAAATATCGTCTCCCTGTGTTGAAAATAGAGCTGGAATAAATGAGTTAAAATTATGGAGTAATTTTTACGTATCTTAAAGCATTTGACGTCATAGATCCTCACTTGCGAATTGAAATTCTGATATCCCATTTAAAAACTCGATTGGTTGAAAAAATCCTTTTTTTCTAATCCTTTCTGTGGCAATAACCGAACATAAATTCTCGTGCCGTGATCGCAATGTAATGAATGGCGTAAGATCGCGTTGATGCTATTAAATTCTAAACATTAGGCTGCATTAAAATTCGTAAAAAATCGTCTAATTTACATAATTTTTTCGTTTTTATTTTAAAAGAGGGAGAAAAGAATGTTTCACGATTTGTCAAAATATCTAAAAGTTATGACGGATAGAATTCAAGATGCGACAGTTTTAAAATTATTTTACGAAAAACAATCGCGAAGCAGATGCTTAGTAAAAAAATTCCTAAAAATCGGTAAATCATGTTACGTATTCAGAACAAACTGTTTTTAAAAGAAAATTTCCTCCTCTATCCGATGATACAAATTCCGTTTTGCTGCGAGCGTAATTTCCGCCGTTATTACGAATTAGGTGAGAAAAAATGCCAAAAATCGCATAAAACATAAAATAAAAAAAAATTCTAGGTCGAATTTTGAAAAAATCGCTTCGAGGTGCACAACTACATATTTACATCTTCCCGAGTACCAAATTTGGTGTTTCTAGGTGTAGCCGTTTGTCCGTAACGCTGCCGACAGACACACACACACACACACACAGACAGACACACAGACACCTTCTTTTATAATAAGTAGAGATTTACTTATTTTAATATTTATGATAATCGCTGAGAGGAATCATGGAGTGGAATCTTCCTGTATAACTTTTAGCATAATCTTTCGGAGTTTCATACCGTGAAGGAATTTGGTTTATTTGTGATCTGAAAAAAAAAAAATGTCTCTCATATCTCCTAGTTAAAATCTACCTACACCCCTGAGCTAAGTTCCCAGTAAACCAATTCTTGCTAGTCTATAAACATATTTATGTTTTGTCCTCTAACAAATTAGAAAAAACTCTATTTAAACATCCTGTAATCCGGCTGATTTTACACCCCCCTCTTCTGCTTGCGCCCCTGGCAAGGGCTATCCCCACCTCATCCTCGCTACGACGCTGTTTAAAAAAACGATTCCACGAGCTGCGCTCAGGAAATTGAAGCATTCCTCAGGTTTACTTCACAAGGGCACAGAAAAGGCTAAATACAAATTTTTTGTTAAAGCAGGGGCGTCAAAATCAGGGACATTTCCCTTTTGCCAACGCGATATAAAAAACTTAAGGCTGAAGCATTCCACAGCTGTAATTCACAGGGGCGCAGAAAAGGCTAAATTAAAAATTTTTGTTAAAGCAGAGCGTCAAAATTAGACACATTTCCCTTTTGCCAACGCGATGAAAAACTGCAAAAATTTACTTTTTAATTTATTTTTCTGTTCTTGTCAAATGACATAGACGATTTCTTTCTCGCCCTCGCTCTAGAATATATTATGATTTATCAGGGCGTACTAAGGGCGTGAAATCCGATACATACCGTGATTACTCCCGTAATAGTGGCACTTATTTTGCCAATTTTTCATAGTGAAAGTGTAGGTGCGACTATTATGAGTGAAATTTTCTACATCATAATATTGTCACTTTAAAGCAATTTTTTCTGCTTCAAAACGGGGGTGCGACTATCATAAGAGGGTGACTATTACGCGAGTAAACACGGTATTTTCCTTTGAAACTTTTTTTTAGCGTGGTCTTTTGAAATTTTATACTGTATAGAAATTTCGTTTATTTACGCTCTAAAAAATCTGTCTCCTGTCGTGATATATATCTGTTTCGTTTGGAAACAGCAGTGTAGCCCGGTGTAACCTAGCAGAACCGTACAAATTATGCTCCCCCACCCCTTTCTGCAGCTTCAACGACAGCTTAATAATTCTTTAATTCCTGGAATCAGGAGCGGGAAGCGGTACTTCCGTTTTTCATTTGCGGGTGCGAGATTTGATGTACTAAAATCTAGAATGTGAAATAAATAAAATGTTTCTTAAATTTGGAGTGCGACTGCAACCCCTATTTGCTGCCCTTGTCCGGAATCATTATACTAATAAAATTCTATCCTTTCCTCCACCCTACAGATGTACTATTTTGAAAAAAAAGGAAGGAAAGAAACACTAATTAGAAAAATTACTTAAACCTCTTGTGATTCTTTTGATTTTGCGCCCCCTCTTCTGTTTGCGCTCAGCCGAAGGCCGTTCCCGCGGTAACCTCGCCCTGATTAAAATACGATTCTGGATGTTGCGGAAAAATTAGGAAACTGAAATGTCCCAGAACTTTAATTCACCGGGGCGCAGAATTGTCTAAAATTAATATTTTTGTTAAAGCAGGGGCGCCAAAATCATCCGCATTTCTCCTTCCCGCTAACTTGATTAAAAAAACACTCGATTTTGTGTAACTTTGTTCAAAATTAATTATAGCTTGTCCTTCTTGACATACATTTTTTGCGGCTTTTCTTTTAAAGTATATCAGAAAGGAAAGTAATTTGAAACTATTTCTTTAAACATCCGGATAAGACCTGCAGTAAGGTGGCAGTGACAGCTCAAAATAATTAACGGAGATAATGAATCAACAGATCCAAAGACCACCCCTTTCGACCATTCTGACGATGTACGGAAGATGGTAATTTAGCAAGCATAGCCTGGAGGTGGAGGCCTGGACACTCAGTGGACATCTGAACGTTTCCCATGAATGAAAAACGAAGCAATGAAAGAACGCTTTCTGACAATACACACCGTAAAGTTTAGATGTGTCTAAAAGTATTTGTGATAATAATACTGTTTAAAAGCTTGATGAGATCAGTCAGTATGACCATCTGAATTTTTAAAAAAGGAAAATTTTGGGAAATACGAAAAAAAGTGAAATTTGGCGACCCTCGATAAAAACTCAAGCGTAGGCCACAGCCTACGTCGCCTACGCCTCAAACCGGCCCTGATACCAATTTTAGAGGAACTAAAATCCTTTATGATTTCAATTGACCGAGGCGCTTATTTATTTACAGGGCCAACCAGAATACCAAGGTTTATGAACATACTCTAATATATTATTTGTATACAGGGTGTCCAGTGCTAACGCTGTCCAATGGCTATTTCCTAAACCGTTAGTCAGAGACACATAGTTCCAAATGCAAAAATGCTTTAAATTGTATAAATCTATTATATGAGAAACAATCGAAGTCAATAAATCAAATCCTATAAAAAAAATTACGAAATTTAAATTTTTACACGGTCCCCCGGTCTTATCAGTTATATTTAGAAAAATTTTCTTTATCCAATTTCATGCACAATTAAAAAAAAAAAAAATCGTCCTTCTACGACCAAAATTCGCCAAGTTGCAGCTACTTAAGTTTAGAGCAATTTTCGAGCTGCGAAATAGGGGTTGTATACAAAATAAATTTCAGAAAAATGAATGTACTACATGGTTTTGGGCCTTGTAATATTTATTAGCAATTTCATTAACTATTTTATGATTGTAGATTGCAATAAAGGAGATTAACATTTAACTATATGTATCCAATAAATTAACATAGAAATATAGCCTATACTGAAAATAGAACTTTTTAAGGGTTTTTTAAATGAACTTGTGTTAAATAACATAAAATAAAAAGCAAGGGAATTAAACTTTTCAATAAACATTAAATCAGAATATCAAACACTTTAAAATACGGATATATGCAATTTTAGAAACTTAAAATATTACAAATTCTATTAATGTAACATTTGCTCAATGTAGCTTCCTTCGGCTGCAATGCAAACATGCACCCGTGTCAAAAACTCTTCCTGTACTTTGTGTAGCATATCCGGTGTCACAGATCTGCATGCTACACATACACGATTTAGTAAGTCTGATGGACTTGTTGATTCTTTTTCATATACTTTATATTTCAAGAAACCCCAGAGAAAGTAATCTGGTGATCTTGGAGGCCACTCAACAGGACCGCCGTACCCAATTATATTATTTCCAAATGTTTCTGTTAGAACACAGTACGAGGCTTTAGTGATTTATAAGCTTGAGCACCATCATGATGAAACCACATTTGTGACACATCTCGAAGTGAAACACATTCGTCTAAAAAGTCAGTCATTGAGCCTTCTAAAATCTGTGCATCGCTTTTGGATGTTAAAGCGCCATTGAAAAAAAATGAAAAATGGCCCAATTAAGGTTTCTTTCCATATGCTGCACCAAACATTTATAGACCAACGCACTTTATGTCTGTTCGGGTGAAATATATGCGGGTTTTGCAGAGACTAATAGTGACTATTTTGTGTATTTATTACACCTTGTCTTGTAAACTGACACTCGTCGGTAAACATAATGTCACTAACGAACGACATATCATTTTGCTTATTCGAAATGAAATTGCAGAAATCAAATCTACGTTCTTTGTCTCCAGGCAATAAATTTTGTACCGAAATGGGCCGATATGGATATATGCACTATATATACTTAAAATATTCCATACTTGCGATTTAGAATAACCACACGCTTCGCACACTAGACTGTGGATGAGCGAGAGCAGATCTTAGGACATCTTCCACATGCATCTTTTATGATTTAGAACGCTACCTGTTTCTCTTAAGGGGACAGCCTACTTTTAAAATGCCCAAAAAATCGATTTTGAGATTTTTATCTCATTAAATAGCTTACTTTATTCTAAAAAGATTGATACCAACCATTTTTCTGTATGACATTTATTTGTTGAGATAAAAAGGAAAATGTAAACGCAAGTTGGGCAGCATGCTGTAGAAGCTGCAACTAAGTTTGACACTCAAAGCATAAAAGAGGGAGAATAGAAATGTACAGAATTTAATTTAGAAACTCGAAGAGCCAGAAAAATTCTCATCAGTTCTCAGTTTGAGGCAATAAAGGAAAACGAAGGCATTGTGCATGAAAGCGGAAAATTTTAAATCGAAATTTCATAAAGTGAAATAAAATCAAATTTTTATGTTGCAAAGTAAAATTAAATATATATATATGGATATAATTATTAAAATAACTTCAAAACATGTACTTTACCAATATTAATGCCTTTATATCCTAAAAATGTATCTTTTGTTAAGGTATGTACATATATTTTCATATTTACAACTGTCGAGCTTTTCTTTAGACTGATGTTTCTTAAGCCATATTAAAACATATTTTGGGTTAATCATATTAAGTACTCCGTAAAATTATTCTTAAATAGTAAATGTTTCATTAGAAAATGTTTTTAACTTTTAAAAATTAAAATTTATGTTCCAAAACAACAATTTGAACTTTAATTGGCGTTTTCTCAAAACACTGTTTTTCAAGTTTGCGCGCATGATATTTTAAAAACTATTTAAGATATCAACTTGAAATTTTTCTCAGGCATTTATTCTAATATAATGAACAAAATGAACTAAAATGAAATGGTTGTGTTTCATAGAAAAAAAGTTATGATTGTAAAACTATCAAAATTTTTATGGTAATTTAAAATTTCAGATTAAATGATTTTTTTAAATTTAAATTATGAAAATAATTAAACCATTTTAGTTCAGATTGTTAATTTGAATGTCTTGTTTAATTTAGAAAAAAATTATGAGGTTCAAAGGAATTCTAATTGAGATATCTTGCGCGCAGTGGGAAAGTACCCTTGAATTTTTTTTTTTTCCAATATTGTGTGGTAAAATAATATTTTTAAAATTATCATCTTTATAATAAACTAAAATAATATTTTTAATCAATAGAGTAATGTCATAGTAGTTAACTGAAAAAAAAAGTTATGTTTCAGCATGCATTCAGTATTTTTTAAAAAATTATGAAAGTTGATCTAAATTTTATACATTTTCCCATTTTTAAAAGTAGGCTGTCCCTTAAGCGCGCCTTTGATATTGCAGATGGGTGCGATGGGATGATAGCAGATGGGTGATTGTCATTCGGAAATTTTATAGCATACTGCTTCGCATCCGCTGAAATTCTCCGTAAAGTAACACCATTTCAGTGTATTTATTACAGGGCCGTAACCATGATGAAATGTTAGGTAGGGCTTTGAATCTAGTTTGGGGGGGGGCGGAACAAATATAAGTATTAGTAGGCGGAAGGGGGGGGGTTCAATTTGCACATTTTTTTTCCTAGAGTATTTGCTTCAAAAAACACCGTGTTTTTAAAATATTTAACATTCATTATGTTAATAATTTTTTCATTGAGATTCCATTAAAAATATTCAAATGATATTTTGAGAGAATGCAGTATTGGATGTCGGTTAGAGTAATTTTTGGACAACAATAATTCACAAGACGTAGTTACTAGTTAATTGTGCCTTTTGCAATCCATTAAATGCTATCCAATAATAATAATAATAAACTCTGTAAAATAAAAAATTGTTAACAATTAAACAACAACAACAATTAAATTCAGTAAATTAAAAATTTACTGAAAACTGCATTTATTTTTCATTTTAAATATATAATTGTAAAGATAAAATTGTAAGGAACTTAAAAGGAAACCGGCAGTTTCGTGTACTCGGAAAAATCCGAAAACCGATGCTACATCAAAGAATATAGCCAAGAGCGATGCAGCCAAGAGCAGCAAAATAATTAACCATATGTATAGAAATCTGGCCATTGTGATGAGAAATTCTCCCAAAACAATGGGTATTTTTTATGATGTAAAATTTAGCGATTGTTAAAAATCAGTCGTTTCTAGAATTTCGTATTTATTTGTAAATTTACAAAAAAAATTGAAAATCTTAGGGGGGGCTGAAAGCCGGCTAGGTAGGGCTCAGCCCCCGTAGCCCCCCCTCTGGTTACGGCCCTGATTTATTAGTATTAAACATCATCTTTCGTTTTTTACACTCAATAAGCTACGCCTTCAAATATCATGGAATTTAGACAAACACGAACAAAGTAATTAAATAACAGCTTTTCAACTCCAGTAAAATATTAAAATTTAATTTTTATCGTCTGCCAACCATTTTACCTGAAATAAGATATTTCATTTCAATTTATTCAAATACACTCACAAATTTGTTAAAAGTAACTGCTGTTAATTTAGATGTTCTATCTTTTTAATAAATTTCTCATTGTTTCGATAAAACATTTTTTATTTATACAACTTATTACAATTCTGTTACTTCATTTAGAGAAAAGATTTTCGAAAGATCCCGGATAAGTTTTCCTAAAGCCTCGCTATAATCTTCTGCTTATAGATTAGTATTCTAAAATTAGTTTTTCTTCTTTCTCCACATTATGCCAGAAAATTAAATTAAAACCTATAATTTAAAATTTCAATATTTATACAGTCCCCTAACGGTTCACCGTAACGGGACGTTTTTGAACGGAGAAAAGTGACTTAAGTCAAAATGTTTGTTGCTTCATAACTCTGTGAATTTTGCTCGTATAAGGACGGTTTTTTTTTATTGTGCATGAAATTGTGTAAAGAAAATTTTTCTAAATATAACTGATAGGACCAGGGAATCGTATAAAAATTTAAATTTCGTAAATTTTATAGGAATTTATTTATTGACTACAATTGTTTCTGATATAATAGATTATACAATTTAAAGCATTTTTGCAACTGGAACCATGTGTCTCTGACTAACGGTTCGGAAAATAGCCATTGGACAACGTTAGCACTGGACACCCTGTATATATATCAGTACCGTAGCCAGGAAAAAATTTCGGGAGGGTTTTTCAAGTTTTATGTCTCAATGTGGCAGGTTTAGCCGACCGAGTTGTATGGTGGGTAAAGCACCGTACTCCGGTTTCGGGTTCAAGTCCCGGCGGCCGGGGTTCGATCCCCGACTGGGCGTGATTGTCATGTCCGTCCCTTTATAGAGGGCGACGTTGGTCCATCTACTAGGTGCCCCCATAATAGAGTGGCCAACAGCTTCGGGCCGTTGTAAGGAACAATGCCTAATCGGCAAAGTACTCGCCCGTTAGAAAAAGAAAAAAAAATGTGGCAGGTTTTTAATAACCTTTTACAAACAGTAACACATATTCCTCAAAGTTTCGGGGTGGGTTTGAACCCCCCCTCCTTCCCCCTTGGCTATGGCCTTGATATTTATGTGCGTGTGCACGTAATAATGTGGTGTAATAATTGAAAAACGTACTAAAGTATAAATCCTTGCTAAAATGTGAAAACTGAAATAAAAGAAGTTATTTTCAGAAAAATAACAAAAACAACCATCTACATTCACTTCTCAAGCGTTTGTATTCACTGTTGATTGTTTATAATGAAGGCTAACAAAAAAGTTAGGATTGAGTTTAATAAGCATTCACAGAAGTGTGTGTGTTTATAAAAAACACACTTCTCTCTCTCTGTGTATGTGAAAACATATATGTATATATTTGTAAGCCCCCCCCCCCCCTTGTATTAACGATCCAGCTACGGCACTGGCGCGATATGTAAATGAACCTTTAAGGCAGGGCCGTACCCAGGAAATAATTTCGGAGGGGGTCCGACATTTCGGGGGGGGCGTCTGACTTATTGAATCTTATATCATCATATTATATATAAATATACTCTCACGCACATATAAATATATAGATAATGCGATGATTTCGGGGGGGGGGGGGTCCGGACCCATAGGACCACCCCCAGGGTATGGCCCTGCTTTAAGGCATAATATCCAGTTACCAAAACCTAAAACGGACGAATCTTATAACTTGATTTTTTGCTAAATAAAAACCCAAAACCTTTTTTTTTTTTCTATATTTCCCCTTAGAGCATTGTAGTTGATAGTAGAAATGTACGATCACAGTGAGGTAAACTTCAGTTTCAGCGTCTGATTAAACACAATAAATAGGTCCCTGCAGCGGTTCATGGAAAAATGCGCACTGTAGATATAGTTTGGTTTAAGCGTGTAAATGTGTTCAAACGTGCGAAATTCGATCAGTCGGAGCGGAAAGTGAGCCAGTTTTTAAAAGTGAGCTTCTCCTTTAGGAGCGTTTTTCGATCACAAGAGCGGAGCAGAATATAACAATGAGCGGGGAGGGGGACTTCTCCGAAAAGATAGAAAGCGAGGAGAGGATTCTCAGAAATAGGACTACGTAAAGAGCCCTTTCGCGGAAAAACCGGTCGGTTTCCAAGGAAACAGATCGCTCCGCAGTGTATCGTTTTTTTTTGTTCTTTGGGTTTAAGCGTGTACTTATATTCAAATAAGGGCTATACTTTACTGAGATATTTCTCCCTTTGATATTTTATGAATAGCTCAAGCAAGAGTTGATCAAAATTATATTGTTATATCTAGGTACAGATAAGAAACATAAACTGAAACGAATAGTTCTTCAGTTAAATTTTCGAATGGCAGGGAGGTAACGTGCCTGTTACCCTCGAAATTTAGATTTTTGTTAATTATAATGAAGACTTTTTGAGCGAAATTCAACCGTTTGTCCACTCCCCGAATTGATTTTTTTTTTCTGGCTCCGTGCCTGGCATTAACAACTTTAAAAATATCTTAAGCGATTGCATAATTTAATGATAGAATTGCAGTCAGTTGCTTTTATAATGAAATGCTATGCTGTTAATTTAACATCTTCAATGCCTCCATATTAAATTAAAATGATTATCAGTGTGCCAAACTTAAAAACACTAATTTAACTGTTTGTAAACAGAGCCGATAACTAATTGTGCTGTTTGCCCAGGAATATTTTTTTTTTCAAGAACTGTATTCATACTGCCATCTACAAGCATTAATTCAGTGCTGAAGTACCCAAAAATTTTATTTTATATAATGTGAAATGATATCGGTGACCCGTGGGATGCTCACAGCACATAAGAAATTTTTTTGAGACCCACCGGTGATGCTCATGGCAGTGAGCGTGTTAAGTATAATTGCAATGTTATGTCATTACGTAAACATGAAAACGATTTTAATGTGGCTAGTTTTTACTTGATCTTCCTTCTTGATCAACTCGCAGTTCAGTTCAAAAACGCCACTGGAAAAGGAAAGGTACCTCAACTTCACTTAAATTTTATTTAGCGCAGGTAGACATTATTGTGTATCCAAAGGCGAAAGGGGCGATCGCCCCTACCTGAGCACACTTAATTTGAGTCCCAGCACAAATTTGGGCTCAGCTTAATCACTGGGTACCACCTAGGTGTAAACTGGGTACCAGCGAAGCTTTCAAGGAGCACATGTTTAACCTGTTCACTTTTATCACAGAAAAGGCGCAACGAAGAAAACGTCCCTTCTTCCCCTGGCTCGGCCGTTAGTGTTGCTTCCTAGCACAGGTCTATGAATGTTTCACTTTGGGCCCAGAGGAACATTCGAAGAAAGACCCGTGCTGGGAAGCTGATCACAGAGAGTGTTCTGTTGCGGTTTTTTTTTTCCGAAATGAAAGCGAACAGGTTAAACATGGGTTCAAGGTTGAAAATGTTGTTGTGTGTGATTACGGCAACGCTACACTAGGGCGATCTGCCAAGGGAGGGTGCCTTGGTACGAGGACTTTCTAAGGGGTTCTAACGCGTATTCACGTTACATCTGGAGAAAACCTACCAAAACTCCAGACCGTTAGATCGACAGTCGCGCGATGGGACCCGAACCCGGGACCTTCACACTTCGGCCATCTACCATTTTCAGTGGCATAACCACTGTGCCATGGTGAGGCCAAGGTTGAAAATGAACAGGGAAAAAAAGAATGACCCGTGTCTGATGAAATGCTTCGTAATGTATACTTATCGCCCCTTTTTTTAGTTATTCAGATGGGCGTACTGATCGCTATTGTTATATAAGAAAGCCTTTAAACTGTATTATTCTATTAGTAGTTCTTTTTCTAAGTGGTGCAAAATGCAAAAATGTGCACCACATACGCAGACAAACATGCAGCTAGAAAAGTTTTCAAAGGGTTAAAACGAAAATTTCAACAATATATGGACACTCAAATATACAGGGTGGCCATAATTAAACTGCAACAGGGTGTCGACAGATCAGGGAAATCATGGAAAACTCAGGGTACTTTATCAATCTGGAAAAATCATGGAAATATCAGGGAATTTTGCAAAAATGTTAAACAAGAAAGATAAATCATGCAAAACGCATGGATTATAAAACACTTTCCAGCACAAAAATATTTTTTCGAAAAATTTGGCGATGTATTTTCCTTAAAACTGGCGACATTTTGTAGATAAGAATTATATGCTTTAGATAGTATTATATGATAGTATTATATGCTTTAAATAGATTCCTGTCTCTAAACTGTCACTGACCGTATTGTATTGAAATTATTTTGAGTGGTTCTGTAGAAAAACTATTAACTACACAAACAATACTTTCGATGGAAAGCTAGCTTCATCTTGTAATCCTTAATAACATATATCAGGTTTGTTTCATTTAAAATAGCAGAATATCTCTAAAACTAGAAGTCAAAGACCGTTGTGGAGGCAATGAATACTGGCGCTAGAAAAAGCATTTGACGAAAATTTGTCTACATTCAAAATATTTCATTTTTATCCACCTAAAATAAATAAGTTCATATTTATTTTTTATTGTACTAGGGGCCAAGGCCCCCAGACTCGATACGCTCGCTTTTCGTATGAGACATTCGGCCCCTAATATGGCTTATTCGTAAAAAAGATAATTTCAACAGACAAAACCCGAAGATTGGATCAGATAGAATGTTATTGAGCTACACATTGCTTGGTTTTGCATGTTCATTGGTACATAAAAATTTAAACTTCACACTACAGTAGACCCCGTCCCCCTCATAACACGGAAGATATTTTGTTATGGGAATCCGTGCTGAACGGGTCCTGAGCTATACTCCACCTGGAGTGCGGACTCCGCTTATAATCGCTGGCAAAATTATTGGCACTCCTCAGGAACACAATGATATTTAATGTTGCCATTCAAAAGTTATATTAATTAGGAGCTAAAGCGTAATAAAATCAGAACATCTGTTTCAGCTGTATTTTTCATTGTGTAAAACCTATTGGACGCCTTGCGAATTTGCCACCCATGGCAATTTTTCATTATTTGGCGACTTGCGTACATGTAAAGTTAATAAAAGCTACGGAAAAGATAGAATAGCTTGCCACCCATGGCGACTTTTCATTATTTGGCGATTTACACATGCTCACAGCCTATAATTACTGTTCATTTAAGGTTACCGGAAAACCGTTATCCATATTTTCATTTACATGATCGTTTACAGATTGGCGTACTTAGCACCACGAATTATACCATCTCATCGCGCTAGCAATGTCCAGTGTACTGTTACTGCTATAATGGCATAGTGAACGCCGTCAAATATTTCTACTGGTAGCAAATAATCCAGCTGGACCGAACCGGCTTTAAAATAATCTGCATTTTAATTATTTTTCATTTTCAAGATATTAGTTATTGTGTTTTGGAAAAACGAATAATCGCTAATTCTAAACTCCTGTTGTCTAAGCGAACTTACTATTTGAAAATTGTCAACTTTGTGTAACACATTTTGAGTTACTTATTTCATATAGTTTTTATTTTGGCATAAAATGGGTGTATTTCTACTTCATGTTTGACAATTTCACGTGATACTTCATACTTGGAAACGCTTTGTTACAATTGAATGAATGGTTTTATGCCAAATCTGGCAACCATTCTATTTATTTTTTCAGTTTTTTATTGATATCTTCTAAAATAATCCGATTTTCAAAATTTAAGTCAGCTTATCAGGTTCCTCGGAATTTTTCGAATCTGTGGGCACCGTAGTCGAAACTTAAATCCCGACGGTTTAGGAAGAGATAGGCCAACAAGCTTTGACAGCGCCAGCAGCGACAGCGGCCTTTACTTTTTTTTAGAATAGAGAGATATCCAAATTAAATTTCATGTTGTTCTGGAAACTCGCGGAATCTTTTCGCAATCGAAAGATTTCGTTTTGTTTACACAGCTATTCTCATGTCCATGCAAACGATTTATTTGCGGGGGAAAAAAAAATGATAATAAACTGCGTAATTTGGAAAAGCTTTTTTAAACGAATTTGAATCCCAATTGTATGACGTCATATTCACTTGAAAAGGGTAATTTTGTTACGCAAATGATTTACTTTTTTGACTCTCGGAAATAAAATGGTGCTGAAAATAGCGAAAAATCGCTTAAAAATGAGGGAACGGGTGGATTTTCAGATTTTTAAAGAAGCGCAGATTGTTTTCTATATTTTTATACATGATCATGAAAAATTTCAAACGGATCGTGCAAACGGTGAAGAAGTTATTAGGCTTTTTGTGTTAACTTTGTAATCTTTTTGCAGTACTGGCGGAAAAAGTTTTATCTTGAAGTCAGGAATCAGCAGTATAAAATTTCAAAAGATCATGCCAAGAAAAACGTTTCAAAGGAAGATATGTTCTATTTTTCACTCCCTTAGTACGCCCTGATCAATCAGAATGTAATCTGGGCGAGGGCGACAAAGAAATCGTCCAAGTCATTTGACAAGAAATTAATTTTTTTTTTTTTGCTGTTTTTCATTCTCTCTGCAAAAAGGGAAATGCAAATGATTTTGACGCCCCTGTTTTAACAAAAATTTTTAATTTATCCACTTCTGTGCCCCTGTGAATTAAAGCCGTGGGATGCTTCGCAGCTCCTAGAATTTTCCAAAAGGGGCCGTAGCAAGGGCATCGCAGAGATAGCCCTCTCCAGCGGCGCAAGCAGAAGAGTCGGCGTAAAATCAGCTGGATCAAAATATTGTTACGAATTTTCAGGGCAACCCGGTGTTCTGGGGCTTAAAATAGTTCAAAATTCGTATTCTACGTTTCAAATAATTAAATTTTGCTTTTTGTTGCATCAAAATCGGTCAACTAGTACCGGAGATACGGAGGTTTTGGTTTCCCATTCAAATATACGGGGTTTCTAGAAATCTCGAGAAATATTGGTCCTAGCCCTTCGATAACTTCACTTTTGGCGCCAAATTTGGCAATATTTCGCCAAAAGTGGTCATGCTTGGCGACATTTTGGTCATTTGGCGCGACTTTCCCTATGGGGCCTGTAAAGCTGCTTTTGCTGCATTAAAATCACACATTTCTCTTCTATGACGTAATCAAAATTCCCGCTTTATGTAGAATCCTCGAGAAAGAGACTCTTCTGGAAATTTCTCATCGCTTCTGCGCCACTTATATATAAGAGTGCTTCAGAGGCCCCAGTTCAGTGCGAGTTGAGCTCCCAGTGTGTGAATGAAGCTCTCTCTGTGTGAGTACGCTTGCTTCGCTCTGTGATAGAAGCGGTGTTTCGCGCTTCTTTTCGAGGCTGCTTTTAAAGTGCTGTGTGTAAATTCTTCACTGTTGAGTCTGGAGGGATTGTTAGTGTTATCTCTCGTATATTTCCACTGAATTTTACCTGTGGAAGTGTTTTATTTTGTGTGAGAAATACAGCATTTGTGAGACCTTCTGATCTAAGCGGACTGTTAAAAGCACGTTACTGTTAGATTGTGCTTGTGAATTTTGTATAGCTGATTATTCTACGAAGTTCTAGAAGCAATAAAATTTGTGTTCCATGCTGACAAGTGGACTCTTTACTAGAACTTTCTACTTTAACTGGACTTTAGAACGACGAACCCAGAAAACAGAGTATTTCTGCAACAATGTTTAAAAAATGTTTCTGTAATTTGTTAGAAGAAAAACATAGCTGTGTCCATAGAAGAGCAAGAATTCACTTACTGGGAACGAAGCTCAGGGGTGTAGGCAAAAATTTTTTTACGGGGAGGTACGAGTCATATTTCAGATCCTAAGTAAATCAAATTTCTTCAAGGTATGAAATTTCGAAAGCTAAGAGAAAAGTTACAGAGGAAGATTCCGCTCCCTTAGTGTGCCCCTGATCAACTGAAATATACTCTAGGACGCCAAAGCAATCGTTTAAGTCATTTGGCAAGAAATGGGGGACAAAAAGGGTAAATTTCTTGAAACTTTTATCGCCTTTTTAAAAAAGGAAGTGCATCTGTTTCTGACACACCTTCTTTAACAAAAATTTTGAATTTAGCTACTTCTGCACCTCTGAATTAAAGCTGAAGGATGTTTCAGCTTCCTAACTCTTTCGCAGCTCCCAGAATCGAATTTTCAAACAAGACCATATAGAGCAAGAGCCAGCGACCGCCAGACCTTCGTCATAGTATAAAAGCTGAAACTTTCTCTGCGCATACCCCGCAACAGAGGTAGGAACAATCGGCCACTATAAAGTTTGGATGATCGTGGCTTTTGAAGGTAACAGGTGGCAAAGGTGTATAAAATTGCCGAAAATTTCGTCATTTCATAAAGCTTCATTTTTTTATATGTTCTTCTTCGCAGTACTAGAAATCACTTTACCCATGCCAGACACTTTTCCATCGGGGCAAACCCCCGCCAGACAACCTCAAAGTCTTGAAAAACGCAATTCTATTACGAGCGCGCTGCAAGAAAGTTCGCTCCTAAGAAAGTTCAGAAGTAGCAGTATAAAATGTGCTTGGCACTTTGTGACAGCTTGACGTACTTCGTCGCGGGAGTTTACGAACACAACAGTTTTCCATGACTTTGAGGTTGTTTGGCGGGGGTTTGCCACGATGGAAAAGTGTCTGGCAAGCAGTAGCGGATCCAGGGGAGGGGCTAGGGGGCTTCAGCCCCCCCCAAAAGAGATTGCTCAAGGGTAACATTCTGCTTTATTATACACTTTAAATAGCTAAAATGATCACATTTTATTACTTAGCCCCTCCCAAAAGCCTAATACATTGGCTTAGACTAAAATTTTGATTTATAGTATATTTTAATTGGGTGAAATAAGCTTTTTTAAAAATTTAGCCCCTCCCGAAAAAAAATTCTGGATCCGCCACTGCTGGCAAGAGATAAAGTGATTTCTAGCACTGCGAAGAAGAACATATAAAAAAATGAAGCTTTATGAAATGACGAAATTTTCGGCAATTTTATACACCTTTGCCACCTGTTACCTTCAAAAGCCACGATCATCCAAACTTTATAGTGGCCGATTGTTCCTACCTCTGTTGCGGGGTATGCGCAGAGAAAGTTTCAGCTTTTATACTATGACGAAGGTCTGGCGGTCGCTGGCTCTTAGTAATACGGAAGGTGTCGCGGGGTGACCTTCGCCAAGGGGAAAAGAAGAAGAGTGGGCACAAAATCAGCGGGATCACAAGAGGTTTAAACAGTGTTTTATTTTTTTTGTTTTTGATTTTTTAATATTGCACATGTGCATGCATAGGCGTAACTTACTAGGGACTAAAGGAGAGATTGCCCCCCCCCCCAAAAAAAAAAAGAAAAGTTACATGCAAATTTACACAGTACAATGATAATGGCGGGGCTTGTTGATGTAACATAGGGCGCATTTTAGACGGTTCTGCTCTCGTGCTTCCAAATGAAACCGATATAGTTATCTGGAAGATAAAACATAGATGTGCCATAGAACAACAAGAGTTTACTTACTAGGAACTAAAGTCAGGGGCATAAGTAGAAACTTTTTACGAACAGATTATGGCAGAGCATAAATAAACGAAATTTCTATACTGTTTAAAATTTTAAAAGGCCATGCTAACAGGAAAATTTCAGAAGATATATCTCGGTTTCCACACTCTTAGTTACGCCCCTGACAGGGACTTAGCCTTGGGGGAGGGGGGGGGTTGCATGAAGGCTTGGGTACCCCCCGAAATTTTGGAATGCCTTTAATTAGATGGCAATAAATAAATCATGTTTATGAGAAATTCTACCATTTTCAACTTTTGCCCACCCCCGAAATTATTTTCTCGCTACGTCCTTAGGCCTTGATCAATTGGAATTCAATCTAGGGGGACGAAGAAATCGATGTAAGTCATTTGGCAAGAAATGAGTAAACAAAAAAAAAAGTAGATTTCTTTCAGTTTTTTATCACCTTACTATCACCTCAAAAGCAAATGCACTTAATTTTGACGGCCCAGCTTTAGCAAAAATTTTGAATTTAGCCACTTCTACGCCCCTGTGAATTAAAGCTGTGGCGTTCTTCAGTTTCCTAAGTTCTTCATATCTCTCAGTTTTTCAAAAAAAAACCAATATAGTACTCTGGAAAATAGAACATAGATCGTGTCCATAGAATAGCAAGAGTTTACTTACCAGGAAATAAGCTCAGCGATGTAAGTATGGAAATTTTAACCGGAAGGTACGAAATATTTTTCAGAGCATAAAAAAACATTTCTACACGAATCCAATCGAAATACTTTATTAACGCCTAAATTTCAAAGAAGTTCATAAAGTTATTTGGCAGTCCCTAGAACCCTTTTTTCCAGCTAATTATGATACCCATATAGTATTCTAGAACAGGAGTTCCCAAACTTTTTCGCAGCGGCACCTTTGTCAGGCTAAAAGCATTTTGAGGCACCCTTCTCGGGGTAAAAACTTTCGCGGCAGGTTTCCTTTAAAGTAATTTGAATATGAAGGTTTAATGAAACACTTGCGATGCATTTTTCATTATTTCTTTTGTGTTCATAGAGCTAACTAACAAAATACTCTCTCCAGGGATGGTTCTCACTCACGGATACTGAAAATCTTCGGATAAATATCCGATACCCTCATTTTGACTCTACCACCATGGTTTCGACTAATGGAAGTGAGAATTTTTATGCCTCTTCCGAGAGTATCGGCAGGGGACGCTATCAACCAATCAAAACAAGGCACTCTTTGCCGCATTCGAGCACGTAGTTTAAGTTTATGACATAGTACTTAAATAGGTACCACGTCTTACCTTATTTTGTTAGTCGATCTCTGGCTGTGTTATACCATGTGAATATACAACGTGTAAGATACTAATGCGCAGTACTCAAATACAGTCAAAAAAAATTAATATCGATTTTCGAACCGCTTTACCAAAACTTTAATCGTAAGTTGCGTGCAAAGTTAGTTGCGCTTCGGTGGCTGAATCGGTAAGACGCGGGACTATTACTAGGGCGTTATGTGATCGAACCCCGTGCTGCGCAATATTTTCCTGCACATTTTTTTTTTAAATACGCGAATCTTGGTAAAAAGGGATATAGAATTTTTCTTCGGCCTCCCCCAATCTCAGATAGTTCCTGTAAAAGAGACGACTGGACACTGAACTCTCGAACTTGAATGAAATAGTTTTAAAATAAGTTCTCGCCTACGCCAAAAAAAAATGCCTAAAACCGGCCCTGGTGTCCGATTTTCTGTAAAGAGCCCCCCCCCCCCCACACACACACACTTTATCTCATATGTCTATACCTGATCTGTCTGTCGCAAATGTTTCAGATGTACAAATGTTCAGAAAAAATTCCTTTTTTTCGGGGGGGGGGGGTATGCCATTTTGATTTCGATATTCGAATCATTGCCAACTCCCACTAAATACTAAAAGAAGGGGCTGTGTACCTTCTCCATAAACAAAATACCGGTGCATTTTCCCGATTACTTACTGATAAGGAGTTGCAGGGGCAGGGGGCACAGGGACACATGGCACGTATGATTTCGTTTTACCACTTCCTGGTTCGCGTCCCTGACCAGTGTACAAAATTACTAAGAAAGCAATAAAAAAGAAAAAAATCCTTGTTGGTTCATCAGCAGAGGTGCGGTGGGGCCAGGGCGGAGCCCCGTACTTTTTTTAAAGGCAGGGTGGCGCCCTGGTTAATAAATATATCAGATGTTAAAAAAATATCTAACATTTCAGATTTTAGCGTCATGAATTTAATTATTATTTCATTGCGCTCTAAAATTCTAAAATACAACATGCGTCATCCTCGATGTTTATTAAACTTAATAGTCTAAGAGCCAGCGACCGCCAGACCTTCGTCATAGTATAAAAGCCGAAACTTTCTCTGCGCATACCCCCCCAACAGAGGTAGGAACAATCGGCCACTATAAAGTTTGGATGAACGTGGCTTTGTCAGGTAACAGGTGGCAAAGGTGTATAAAATTGCCGAAAATTTCGTCATTTCATAAAGCTTCATTTTTTTATAGGTTCTTCTTCGCAGTACTAGAAATCACTTTATCCCTTGCCAGACACTTTTCCATTGTGGCAAACCCCTGACAGACAACCTCAAAGTCATGGAAAACTGTTGTGTTCGTAAACTCCCGCGACGAAGTACGTCAAGCTGTCACAAAGTGTCAAGCACATTTTATACTGCTACTTCTGAACTTTCTTACGCGCGAACTTTCTTGCAGCGCGCTCGTAATAGAATTACGTTTTTCAAGACTTTGAGGTTGTCTGGTGGGGGTTTGTCACGATGGAAAAGTGTCTGGCAAGGGATCAAGTGATTTCTAGTACTGCGAACAAGAACATATAAAAAAATGAAGCTTTATGAAATGACGAAATTTTCGGCAATTTTATACACCTTTGCCACCTGTTACCTGCCAAAGCCACGATCATCCAAACTTTATAGTGGCCGATTGTTCCTACTTCTGTTGGGAGGTATGCGCAGAGAAAGTTTCAGCTTTTATACTATGACGAAGGTCTGGCGGTCGCTGGCTCTTGCTCTATATGGGTCCTCCACTTCAACAATACGAGACTGAGTGGATAAGACACTCAAATTGGTAGATGGCCGAACCACCGAACTAATCTAACGATCTGGATTTTTGGTCGGTTCTCTCCAGATATAACCTGAATATGCCTTAGAATCCTTTAGAAAGTTCTCAGACCTTGGCACACACCCCCCCCTCTATCCTAGGCAGATAGCTCATACGCAGCTTTGCCATAGCAAAAACAAAAATCAACAATGGGATGCAGTACTTTGTCAAAACGTGCTTGCTTCGACGCAGAAATGCTGAAGATAGCCAGTGTGGCTCCTGTCCGGAAAGGAGGGACATCTATAATATAAATATTCCAGAGGCATTCTATAGGGATGCCCCTCTCCCCATTTCTCTCTTTCTCGTCTACAAACACAGACCACTGGGCCCCATAGACCCATTTTTAGAGTTAGACTTCTTTTCAAGAATGCGTTCAACTGGAATAATGTTTTCCTTTCATGATGAAAAAAAAAAAATAAGCATGGAAAGAAACGTTTTCTTTTTTTTCTTTTTTTTTTTTTTTGCCTGAAATATTTGAATTTGGGAATAAATCTTGGTGGGGTACGGGGGGGGTGTATATTTCCCTTTCCACCCCCTCCTCCCCTGGATACGCCATTGGTCCGATTTTGTACTCATAAACTGACACTAGTCAGGAAATCTCGGTTCATCTCTTTTCTTCTGCTCGAATGGATAAGTTAATAATTTTATAACTTTAAATTTGCTTCAAACTCTTTCATTTTTTGTTCTGTGAATGAGTGAAAGGAAGTAGTAGTCGCTCTTAGTTATTTTAGATCTGGTGAAAAAAAAAATTCCAAACATCCATTTGAAGCAGGAAAGTGTACATTCAAGAATTTATAGTAATAAATTTTTGCATGGTGTTATTTTACATCTTAAAAATTCAGAAAAAAAAACAGAAATTTTGAGATGATTAAGTATTTTAGTGACAATGGAAATGACCCATCTACAGATGAAAATCAATTAAGAATGTGTATGATTATAGAATATCATCTATGGAAAAGAAATGACTGGTACAACAGACTAGAATAACTGCTAGAGAACCTTTACAAGTATACAACGTTGATATTTTTCTGAATGTCTATATAAACTTTTAAAAACTTAAGTCACCTTGCCTGTGACACTATCTACTGCTAAAGGATCGTTTTCAACTATGAAATATTTAAAAACTGCTTAAAAAACAGTACATTTGAAATGCGTTTAAATGGTCTTTGTGAGTTATGCATGTATAGAAATATATCAAAGTGAAGGAGTCTTGGTATTTTGTAAAAACAAACAGGGAGAATAAATATAAGCTTGTAAAAAAGAATACGTACAAAAATTTTCATTGTATTGTAATCGCTCCTTTTTAACCATTCTTTAAACTGTAGCTGATTTTGTCAATTATTAAATGACTTTCATTAAATTTTCAACAATGTTGGATTCCACCAATTCTGTACGTAAGAATTTTTGTTCTCATTACATCTTTACTATTTTTTACCATGATCTTCATTTTTATAATATTTTATGACTCGATAAATATTATTAATTCTTAACAGCTTTAAATGGGAGGAACAAGAAACTTATACATGGCGGCCATTTGGGCGGTCCACCTATTCTGGGGGGGGGGGGGGCTCATCTTGCGTTTTCAAACACTTCAGAACTTAATTTGAAAGATTTCAGTACGCTCTAAAATTGTTTACTGTGCCGATGGCTTCGATTGGGGGGGGGGACTCGAACTCCCCACCTACCCCTATATGGGCTCGCATATTTGCTCTTTCTTTAGTTCTCACCGAGTGGTACATTATTTTCTTCGTGGTAACGACGATATGCACTCTATAAAATGAAATTCTGCGTACGCCACTGAGTTAATCACGAGTTGTGCACAAGTCATACAGAAGGAAAAGAGGAAATGCAGTCGTTGTTCTAAATTATTTTTTTGTCCTTTGCTGTTGCAAACAGATGAGTTTTAATTTAATAAACACTATTTAAAAGAAAGAAAGAAAACATTGGTCACTCACCTTCTTAAAAAGTTTGGCATGCGACAGGCTTCATTTATAGCGCTCCGCCACTTTATTTTAGGACTCCATCCCTGTTCATCAGTACTTTCTACATTTGTTCTCAAACGTGAACACTCGTTTATCGTTGTCTTCGGATTGGGCTAATACAAGACCTAATCAAAGAACCGAAGGTGTGTTTTACTTCTGTGTATATTTTTTTCTTAAATGTAAAATAATAAATAATTGTCTAATTGTGTGGGAGTAGGATAGGTAGGATTTGTAAAAGTAGTAATAATATTTCATGATCTCGAAGAAAATAAAAACGAATAAGAATACGAATTTTGTTTTAAAATGTAAGTAACAGGATTATCTAAAAAGTTTAAGGATTTTTTGTACTTTGCCATCCAAGGGGTACAGGGGGGCAAAACGCTTACTTCA
Organism: Cheiracanthium punctorium; assembly: GCA_038373885.1. Lineage (NCBI taxonomy): Eukaryota > Metazoa > Arthropoda > Arachnida > Araneae > Cheiracanthiidae > Cheiracanthium > Cheiracanthium punctorium. The sequence goes on along the minus strand of JAWZYV010014602.1, from coordinate 33,501 downwards.
CAAATTTTTAACATAGCTTTCACATCAAATTAAAAAAAAAGAGATTTTCATAGGATTTTTTTAAATATAACAAAGAAGAATATCTTTAAAAAAATGGGGGTGGGGGTGATTCTGAGATTTCATTTCCCAAATAAAGATTTTATGGGATTTTATGGATATTCCTCTATTCTATATGGGATTCTCTTAAATCAAAAAGATATTCATAGATTTTTTTAAAAATATAACAAACAAGAATATCTTTAAAAAAGTAGGGAAGGTGATTCTTTGAAACCCACCCATTAGTAGAGGGAGGGAAGAAAACATATTTTTCACATATCCTTCATATCTTACAGAAATAAACAGATAATCATATCCGTTTGCTTTAAAGTGCAATTTAATTAAAAAAAATTTTGCTATGTTCCATTTTTTTAAAAACATTCAAATATCAATATACTTCAAAAAATAATAAAGCTGAATTTTCAGATGAGTTCTGACTCTGTCATGTTTAATTTTCAACCATGGGAATCTTCTGCGTTTTTATAGCTGTTAAGTGTTTTTCAACCTTTAATGTACTACATGTGCATCAAACAATACCTCTGGGAGTGCCAATCCAGGTGCTAGGTCTCTCATCTGGAAATAGTTCAAAGTTAGGAGACCACTCATAACAGCAACGTCAGAATGCCTATTAGGTACCCCGTAATGAAATTGTCAACATCACCGGCCCTCGTAGCGGTGAAGCCTGCAATAGGTCGCTGACCCGGCCACTAGAAAGAAAACAGAAAAGTTTCTATTACTCTTTTCAATAGAGCCACTTCAGCTGTATTGTGCACAGAAATTGCAAATTTCTGAATCAGCACCCCCTTCCCACTTTCTCCTTCAGTGTACTTTATTGAAGCAGTTAAGAGTTTTAAATACATTGCTATGAAATTTAATGAAATATTTTGTGTATAGAAAAATATAAGCTATTATACAGGGTGGGCGAAAAGTCCTTGACACATTAGTAGTGGGGCCACCGCATCCACTAGTATGGCCACCTCAGTTCACCAGACTTAACTACGCTTGATTTTTTTTCTTGTGGAGATAAGTCAAGGACAAAGTCTTCGCTTCGAAAATGACCGACATTACACAGCTCAAGATACCGATGATCGAAGTCATTGAGAATATTCCACAATCCATGTTGACAAGCAAGTAGAGTGAAATCGAGTATCGCCTGGATGTGACACGAGCTACGAAAGGTGCCCATATCGAAATTTTGTAGTAAGAAACTCGTTCTGTAAATGTAGCTATTAAAAAGTTTTTCATATAAAATGTCATTCTATGGATTTTTGGTCCTGTGGCGCCCTCTTTCGGCAGCAGTTCGAAATTTTCGGTTGATAAAAAACTTAACATTCTCTTACAGAAGTGACCGCAAACTGAACTCTTATGGCAATTTCTATTTTATATATTACTAGCTGCGTGCCCGTTCTTCGCACGGTAGGAAACGAAAATTTTCCTTACATGTGTAATTCGAAATTATTCGTGATGTGGAATTAAAAAAAAAAGAGCAAAGTTATTTGACTCTTAATGTAAAGTTTGTGTCATGAGTACTAACCTGATCATTGCAGTATAATGACTCAAAAAACTACGTCAGTGTCATTCACTATCAAAAAAGTGGAAAGCTTAATGGTTTGCAGAGAACTCCTGGCTTTCAAAATGTCTTATTCAGGGGCGTAGCCAGAGGGGGGGATATCGGGATATATTCCCCCCCTGAAATTTTTGGATTAGTGATTAAATTCCGTCTATTTATGCATATAAGTTCATATACCCCTCGAAAAAATTTCCAGGCTCATATCCCCCCCCCGAAAAAATTTCCTGGCTACGCACCTGGTCTTATTTCTACATCATACTGTTTTTTTAGGCTCAAGTTGTAGCATTAAATACCTAAGACACTACATGAAATGGAGCACCATTTATCTCTTTCCGAACATGTACCATATAAGGAAAGTATTGTAATCGTGAAAAAATTCGACTTCGAGATTTTGGTGTATTGACAGGTTTTGAGGTCTTCTTAATTCATTTATGCTATTTTCAAGAGATGTTTTTAAAATAGCTGCGCACCCGCTCTTCATAGGGGAAGAAGGGAATATTTTACTACTAAAATCATATCTGCATGTGACAAAACAGAATTTCATTTTTAAAAAAGTTCAAGTAATCTCCTCTGTTGAAATTACTGCGGGATATATTAACCCAAATTAGAATTACTTTTCGTTTAGTTGGTTGTAAGACAACCGTTGAAACAGGACACTTTTAATTTCATGAAATATTTATTAACGTGGTACATTGAGATTTATTCATATTATCTTTAAAAATCTAATAATACTACCTAATTACGTACATTAATACTATCTATATTCGCTTCTCCCTCTTCAAGGCTCCCTTTAAAGAAACAGCTTAGATTATTTGGCCTCAATGGGATCTTTTGATTCTGTGGCGATTCTTTGCAATTTACGCATTAGCATAAATAATAATCATTTCACTTAATGGTTGCCATTAAGGAAACTCTCCATATATATTTAATTTATACATAGTTTTATAAGATGGGCGTATTTAGCGCCGCAAACCATTTCATCTTACTGTGGGGAGAAAATATCCAAGGGGTGCCATTTTAACTATCCACGTATCTAATATAGCGATATCTTTTATATCCTCCATAGTCCTGTCTCCTGAAAAACATCAAACTGTGTAATCTCGAGGAGCTACTTATTCCCACTTTAATTGTGACAGGGTGTTAGAGTTGCAGAGTTTACAAATTTCACGCATTTTTTTATTTATGACGTCACTGTTTGACTGCCGTAAAGGATTCCCCGGTAGGTTGAGGGAGTTAATTTCGATATTTCGCATAATTGTTTTCAAACGGTATCATTAAAACTTTGCGTTATGTAACCTTTATGGAGGAACGTAATTCAACGTTAAAATAAAATTATACTCGCAACCTGCATGCGTATGTTAGGCAACGCCTGCGCTAAATTAAATGCCAAAAATAAAAATAGTAAATAGAAAAAATTTAATATATCGCGCTTTGAAACGAAATTTGTAACTTTTAAAATTAACATTTTCAGCGCCGTGAAAACATTTCAATTTTTAAATAAGTACCGGATTAAAATACCACTTCTAATAATAATAATCGTGAATTTCTTAGTTCGTTTCTACAGTAAATTTTAATCAAAATATCGTCTCCCTGTGTTGAAAATAGAGCTGGGATAAATGAGTTAAAATTATGGAAGAATTTTTACGTATCTTAAAGCATTTGACGTCATAGATCCTCACTTGCGAATTGAAATTCTGATATCCCATTTAAAAACTCGATTGGTTGAAAAAATCCTTTTTTCTAATCCTTTCTGTGGCAACAACCGAACATAAATTCTCGTGCCGTGATCGCAATGTAATGAATGGCGTAAGTTCGCGTTGATGCTATTAAATTCTAAACATTAGGCTGCATTAAAATTCGTAAAAAATCATCTAATTTACATAATTTTTTCGTTTTTATTTTAAAAGAGGGAGAAAAGAATGTTTCACGATTTGTCAAAATATCTAAAAGTTATGACGGATAGAATTCAAGATGCGACAGTTTTAAAATTATTTTACGAAAAACAATCGCGAAGCAGATGCTTAGTAAAAAAATTCGTAAAAATCGGTAAATCATGTTACGTATTCAGAACAAACTGTTTAAAGAAAATTTCCTCCTCTATCCGATGATATAAATGCCGTTTTGCTGCGAGCGTAATTTCCGCCGTTATTACGAATTAGGTGAGAAAAAATGCCAAAAATCGCATAAAACATAAAATAAAAAAAATTCTAGGTCGAATTTTGAAAAAATCGCTTCGAGGTGCACAACTACATATTTATATCTTCCCGAATACCAAATTTGGTGTTTCTAGGTATAGCCGTTTGTCCGTAACGCTGCCGACAGACACACACACACACAGACAGACACCTTCTTTTATAATAAGTAGAGATTTTCTGAAATGTGTCAAGTGCTTTTCTCCCACCCTGTATATATAATTGCATAGTATAACTGAATTGTAAAAATATGGTATCAATATTACACGTATAGCTATCTATATAACTCTAAAACCTATAAATGGATATATTTTACAGCAGTGGCGGCTCGTGGGTGTTTAAAAAGAGGTTCACAAAACAAATTTCAAAAATTAAATATGCAGATACGCGCACCTTACAAATTAAAATATATCTGCGTTTCCAGCAGTTAAAGGAAAACAATGCACGCAACTGAAAGAAAACAAATCATCTTGGGTCACCAAGATAAGTTTTAACAAAGGCGCTGTCTTGACTCATTTTATTTCAATATTTTTTCAAAGGATAATATTGGAAAATGCCATTGTTTAGCTCCGAAACACGTATCTTAATTATTTACACTAGTTTGTAAAAAAATAATGTAGTGAGAAATTGTAGAAATAAAAAAAAATATTATGAAAATGAAATAAAAATTAATTAACTAACGGAACGTAATAAACCAAGGCAAAATCCGGAAGCGATAGCACAAAAAAGTGGCCATGGGTGCACAATGAATTTGTGCGAACGGACAGACTTCATGAGTGTCGTGCTTCCTCCCAGCTGTCTGGGCTTCTTATCCCAGGGAGCGGTTCAGAGGGAAAAATTTCCGTTCGCACGTGCGACTGATTAGGACTGAGTTGTAGTAACCTACACTACAGTGCGTTAGCTATAATAAGCGTATTTAATAATAGTGGGAGGAGGGGGGGAGAGAGTAAAACTCACGTTCTAAATTCACATAAATCTAGAAGTGAGCTTAATATTTGCTTTAAATTTTATTTGTTAACTCTTCAGTTTTTTCATTTGGGGGTTCACGTGCTCATGTGCTCAAATGGAGGAGCCGCCACTGTTTTACAGTTATACATACAATACTGGTAAATTCTATTTAATATTTTTGTTGCGTGTAAGAATATACTACTTGTTAATAATGTCTGAAAATGTATGATTGAGTCTATGTATGATTGTACGGGCAAGTGATACAAAATGCGCAATAAGTAGATGATAAAATTAAAGATATTTAAAATTAGTATAGCATGTTTATACTTAGTTTTGTAGAAAAATTAACTAAAATTGCCTTCATAGTTACATTTATTATTTTGCTGACGTAATACAGTGTTTATTCGCCTAATAGTCGCACTTTTTTCGCCAATTTTTCATGGTGAAAGTCTAGGTGCGACTATTATGCGCAGAAAATCTATTACATAATACTGTTACACTAAAGCTATTTTTTGTGCTTCAAAACGGGGGTGCAAGTATTATGCGAGGGCGACTATTCCGAGAGTAAACACTAATTTTTTCATAATGCGATATAATTAAGAATATGCTTATTTAATTATTTGTACATTCAGTACATATCTCTTTTAGATACTTAAAATATCGATTACTCCTGCCGAATTTTAACATTTCAATGTTGCTTATCTTCAGTATCTATAATGGGAATAAGTTTTTAAAAAAGATTCCGCTTCCATAATGTGAACATTCACGGTACAAAAATATTTGTTGTCTGAAATATTTCAAATATCAATCTCAAAATCTAAACTTTCCAAACATAATTTCCATACAGAAACTGTCGGAGGCGTCATGTAAAAAGTAATTTTCTTAAAGCGTTAACTGACGGTAACGGTTTGATTTTAAACAATTATATTTTGATAGTTTATCTGTCAGTAGATTTGACCAAAGTGGGCTACATTGTAAAAGCTTTTTTTGTAATGTAAAACGACAAAAATGATCATGTTTGTACAAGTAATGAAACATAAAATATTGCAAGTTTATTATTTGGGGCCCCCTGTCGTGGAAAGCCTGGCGCCACCACTGGGTTTGGGCAACCTTTGAGAAGTCTCGGGCCAAATCTTAGGATGTTAGCGAAGTCGAGGGCCAAACGTCCTGATGTTGGCAAAATCGCGGGCCGTATAACTGGGATTTATATGGGATTTTGAATATATGGGTTGAGTACTGGGTTTTGATATGTTCCATGGGCCGGATCAAAAGCCGTAGGGGGCCTTAGGTTGCCCATATGCGACATACGAACATACGTTCATGCAAGCGTACGTTGAGAAGTCTTGCCAAAACTATTCAAAGTAAATCGAGAGAGATTCAAAATATTTTTCAAAGTCTGCACACCGAAATTTTTCGCGATCACAGTATGTCTACTTCGTACAACTGAAAGTACAATTCACTTATTTCTGATAAATTTAATAGGGAATAACTAAGCTTTCTTCAACAATAACAATATTTCTCAATTTTAGCAGTCTAGAGTAGTGGTTTCCAAACAATAAGTTGCGAAAAGGGCGGGAAAAATTAAACTATAGTATTTTATTTAGCCTATATTGGTTATAGTTTTGTAACAGTGGGTCACGAAAAATATTTCTAGGTGAAGGTGGGTCCCAAAACAAAGTTTGGGAGAGAATCAAATCAGTGTTGAAACTTAATCTCTTGCAATCAAAACTAGTAGGTTTGGTAAAATAACCGGCTTAGTTGCAAAATCTTAAAGGAATAACTGTCATTCCTGTTCCTGGTAAGCTTGACAAAATTACCCAGTTCGTATAATTTTACTGATATTCAGCTTTATACTTAGAGGGTAACCATGAAGACATTTGAGTCCGCTTGTTAACTTATGTGTTAACAGAAGAATATCAACTTATTTAGCATAAGTATTGAAGTTGTTCAATTTGTTAAACAATGAAACACAAAAAATTTCAAAGTTTTCATAAAAATCTGTAAAGTTTTCCTAAAGTTATGCGATAAAAATCAATTTTGTTGGAACATCTAGCTAAACAGCTTCAAGTTTTACTGCAAGAAGGTTTTTAGTCTACTTAAATAAGAATTAAATGCGAAATTATGTTAAAATAAAGGCTACTATAGTAAAAACACTTATTTTCTTATAAAAGGTAACAATTTTCAGAAAAAATAGAAACAGAGAAGCCAAAAGAACGTTTGATTCTAAATACTGGTCACTCTTTTGTTATTACTATCACACTGTTCATCCCCATTAAGTTCTGGACGCACTATGCTTAACATTTGGATATATATCAAATATGAGAAACTATCTTTAAACCCAGTATAAATATTGAAATATCTTTGAAGTGAATGAATAGTAAATTAAGCAAAACATTTTCTCTATTGATTAGAAAGATGAAGAGAGTTCGCACTTATCAAAATTAAAAGATTTATTTTAGAGTAGTCTTAACTTTAATAAAAGTATTATGAAAATCAAGTCACAAATACGCTGGGAGAAGATAGAGGTGCAAGTTGGGCAAAAAATTAGATTCGAGACCCATTTTGATATTTTAATTACATACATGAGAAAGATTTAGAAATTTGCCGTTTATAGGCTGAATAGAAGCGCAGCCTATTCTACAGACTCCGAAAATATTTCCCATAATAGGCAAACGCAGATGACCTGTTTAGAAATCCACTACTGCGTAACATAGCAAGAGTTTACAATGTCTTGCAATACGTGTGAAATTTCGATAATAGAGGATAAGTTGTTAAGTTCACAGTAGGTAGCAAGGCCTTCGAAGGCTTATTCAGTCCAGTACTCCGCTAAATTTATTAACTACCCGATGAAACAATTGGATGATGCAAATATCACATTCATTCCCAGTGTCTACATCATTAATAGAAATACGAGGGTAAGTTGAAAAATAAGTTTCCCCTGTCGACTGTGGTCAGAGTTGTGTATGAAAGTCAAAAAATAGAATGAGACATTAAAGATATGACATACCTTTATTTTTCCACATAGGTACCAAGTACATTGAGACATTTGTCATATCGCTTAGTAAGCTTCAAAAAGCCCTCCAGGAAAAAATCAGGGTTTTGCATATGGAAGAAGCGTTGAACGGCTTGTTTCACTTCAGTATTGCTTCCAAAGCGCCTTCCCCAGAGATTTTTCTTCAAAGCCGGAAACAGATGGAAGTCGCTTGGTGCGAGATCAGGACTGTATGGCGGATGGTGTAGGCGCTCCCAACCAAGAGTTGCAATATGGTTTTGCGTTGCCGCCGCTGAATGTGGTCTGGCATTGTCATCCAACAGCAGAATGCCAGATGTGAGAAGGCCAAGCCGCTTTTTCCGAATCGGCTCTTTCAATTTCGACAGGGTGTCACAGTAGGCGACACAGCAGGAAAACGCGCAAGTCACCGATACACCATTGGGTAGAGGTCGCTGCAAATCAAGCAGTTGGCGCTGTTTTAGTGCCTGCGCAAAGCGGAGACCAGCCTCTCATTTGAGCCCCGGTAGGTATGGAGAGAAGGTGCGTTTTGAATTCGTGGTCAAAGGAGGAAGTGAGAGCGGTTATCCGCTATGAATGGGCACGTGGAGTATCAGGAACAGAAATTCATAACCGTCTCGTGAAAGTCTATGGACCAGGTGTGATGTCGAAGCAAATGGTGCGGAGATGGTGTCGCAAATTCAGTGATGGACGTCAGCAAGTGGAGGACATACCGAGAGCTGGACGGACGCGCACGGCCACTACAGATGCAAATGTCAGGAAGGTGGATGACATGATTAGAGCGAACCGGCGTATCACCATCGATGAAGTAGCGGAAGAACTTGGAATCTCACATGAGCGAGCTCAAAACATCATCCACGACATTCTTCGATACAGAAAAGTGTCAGCACGATAGGTGCCCCGATAATTGACCTCGACACACAAGGAACAACGCATGGGGGTCAGCCTGGAACATCTCGTGCGTTACCATGAAGATGGCAATGACTTTCTGTTTCGGATTGTGACGGGGGATGAAACGTGGGTCCACCATTTCACGCCAGAATCGAAGGCCGCATCTATGGAGTGTAAACATCCGTCATCACCTGTTTGAAAGAAGTTCAAGACAACTCCCCCTGCAGGTAAAGTGCTCCTCACAGTTTTCTGGGACGCCCAAGGAGTTTTGTTGCTGGACTTTTTGGAGGTTGGAACCATCAATGCTACGCGCTCCTGTGACTTACTGCTGGCCTTCTCACATCTGGCATTCTGCTGTTGGATGACAATGCCAGACCACATTCAGCGGCGGCAACGCAAAACCATATTGCAACTCTTGGTTGGGAGCGCCTACACCATCCGCCATACAGTCCTGATCTCGCACCAAGCGACTTCCATCTGTTTCCGGCTTTGAAGAAAAATCTCTGGGGAAGGCGCTTTGGAAGCAATACTGAAGTGAAACAAGCCGTTCAGCGCTTCTTCCATATGCAAAGCCCTGATTTTTTCCTGGAGGGCTTTTTGAAGCTTACTAAGCGATATGACAAATGTCTCAATGTACTTGGTACCTATGTGGAAAAATAAAGGTATGTCATACCTTTAATGTCTCATTCTATTTTTTGACTTTCATACACAGCTATGACCACAGTCGACAGGGGAAACTTATTTTTCAACTTACCCTCGTATTTATAGGTATCATAAATAGTGCTAATAAAAGCAACTTTTTCATGAAAATAAAATTTTGTAATGAGCTATGATAATCTAGTAACAGACTCGGCAAACACTGAAATAAAAGCAAAGAATATCCAGTGGATTTTGTTACTGAGCCTGTCCGACGAAGCACAGTGTTCACAATATAGGTAAAAGAATAAATACAGTCCTCAAAATATTTTCCCCTTCTACCATTATTTAAATAATTAAATTAATACTTAAGAGAGAGTAGCATAATTATTACCTTCTATTTTTATAGATACTACTTTCTTTAGATACGTATCTAAGGCTGCATTCGTATACGACAAACTCGTTGCACGAGTTTTCGTAAGAAAACTGGAATGCGTGTGTTCAGTGCTGTCAGTAGTTATCAGTTTCTTTGGACTTTACGAACACCTTCAGTTTATTTAGTTTCGTCGCCTAGGAGAGGTGTTTGTTTACAATTCGCGAATGCGTTCATTTTACTGAGGAGAGATTTTAGTACATACTCAATATAAAATCAACAGGATTTTTAAAAGAAAGGCCATAATTGAAGTGCACATATCAAAATTTAGAAATTTCAACTTATACTTCATTTTTTCAAAAGTATTTAGCAAGAGAAGCTCAAATTTTGATAATAACCGTTTCAATTAACTTCAGTCTCAACACTAAAACATGCACTTTTGAATTTACTAAAATTAAAAATACACTGCTGGCCATCGTAAATGCAACACCCTGAAGGAAGCATGCAAATAATATGAAATTTACAACATGCATTAGCTGAGGTGAGATATGCAAATGATTAGAATTTCAGCGCAGACGCACATCAAGCGCGCCTGTGGCGCCACCTCAAAGCGCTATTTAAGGCTTGGAGATTTCGACGGTTTCAAGTACAGCAATTGTGTTTTTCTTGCTTTTTTTTCAAAAAAACGATAAATTATGCCTCGTAGGAAACAACGATCATCTTTTGATCAAGTATCCGAGTTTGACAGAGGAAGGATAGTGGCATACCGAGATTGTGGGTTATCTTTCAGGGAAATCGGTCGTCGTATTGGACGAAACCAAACAACTGTGATGCGGATATGTGATCGTTGGGTGCAGGAGGGTACGACGGACAGACGTGATCGACCGCATCGACCTCAGTGCACCACGTCACGTGATGACAGGCAGATTGTACGCATGGCAGTGACGGACCGCTCAGTCACATCACGAACCATATCACAGCAGATTCAGTCTGTAACGCATCATCCAGTGTCTGCGCGTACCATTCGACGTCGTTTACAGCAGAATGGTCTGTCCGCAAGACGTCCGTTGCTTTGTCTACCTCTGACGCGGAACCACAGACGTCTCCGCCGCCAATGGTGCGATGAAAGAAGGATGTGGACGACAGAATGGAATGAAATTCTCTTTACTGACGAGTCACGCTTCTGTATGCAACACCACGACGGTCGGATTCGAGTCTGGAGACACCGTGGAGAGAGGATGCTGAACAGCTGCATTATGCACCGTCACACTGGTCCTGCACCGGGTATTATGGTATGGGGCGGTATCGGATATCTCTCTCGCACTCCTCTAGTACGCATTGCCGGTACTTTAACCAGCCAGCGCTACATCTCCGAGGTGTTGGAGCCAGTTGTCCTTTCTTACCTTCAGGGCTTGCCAACAGCCATATTTCAGCAGGATAATGCACGGCCACACGTGGCACGCATTGTCCAAGGGTTCTTCGTCAATCACCAGATTGAATTGCTTCCCTGGCCGGCGCGCTCTCCGGATCTTTCACCGATAGAAAACATGTGGTCCATGGTTGCTCAACGACTGACCCAGAGTTCATCCCCAGCTGTCACACCAGATCAACTTTGGCAACGTGTGGAAGCTGCTTGGTCTGCTGTACCCCAAGAACACATTCAAAGTCTCTTTGAATCAATGCCGAGGCGTGTGGCAGCTGTGATCTCCAACAACGGCGGCTACTCTGGGTACTGATTTTGGCAGGAACCACGCTTCATAGAATGCTGTAAATTTAATCATTTGTTACTTGGTCAACATGTTATCTACACAATAAATTTTGTTGTGATATCTCTTGTTTTTCTTGGTGTTGCAATTTGGGTGGCCAGCAGTGTACAAGTAAATGATTACCTTTGAAAAATTATGTACCTTCGTAGTAGTTTCTAGCGCATGCATGAATTTCCTCCTCGAAAAAGTAATATTTGCAGTTTCAGCAAACGTAAAATACTTTTCATAACAACAGACGCCATTTGTAAACAGCAACAACGTTCACCAAGTAATCTTCTAAACAAACTCAATCAACCTTTATCGCTGTCGGTTTACTTCGTTTTAAACTAATTGCAGAGTTTTGTATACGAACGGTCGAGTTTTTAAACTGAATGCACTCAGTTTTCTTTACGAACACCTTAGATGGAAACTCGTTGCACGAGTGCAACTCGTTTGGCGTTTACGAATGCGGCCTAAGAAGATTTTGCTGAAACATCGCTCTTCTGAATTCTTCAAAAGGACTTAAAACAATTTTATCGTCTGACTAGCAACATACGAAATTGAAATGACTGCTCACTAACAGAAATCCCGACGTCACAGAGCATGAACCAATCCGAAGATGTTTGATAATCTATTCTGCTTTTTTTTGTGTGTGTGTGAATGCGAAGTGGCATATGAAAATTATTAATTAAAAATAAGCACATTGAGTTAGTGGAATCAAACGATCAACACCCAGACAGCACAGCAAACTTGCATCAAACTTGCAGCAAGCTTGATTTATCAAGTCAATAAGCTTGAATTAAGCTTGAAAATTCCAATCGTGTAAGCTTGATGCAAGCTTGAATCAAGTGTTCTAGTTTACACTTGCCCAGCTTGCATTAAGCTTGACATTTCAAGCTTAAAAAACTTTTTAAATACACGGGGCGCCCGCTGGCTAACGCGCCCCACATAATTTATTTTTCCGCGCATTTTCCCCCTCTACGCTGAAATTTCAATTTAATTTAATCTGTTTCCATCGAGTGTTCGTCGCTGGGATAGAACCCGGGCCCTTTGGCTTCGCAGTCGAGCACGCTATCCATTCCGCCACCGTAGCCTTGTGCAGCTATGACTAAAGTTTGAAGTGGCTTACCACGCTGTTTTCTCGCCAAATTGATAAGTGGGCGATGTGTTATTTGTTTCTTTTATTTTTCCATGGGATGCATCAGAATTAAAATAATGCATCAAAATAAATTAAATTAAAATCAAAATTAAAATAAAAAAACACGTTTTAAAACTTTCAGTACCACAACACTCATGAAGCAATACTGCTGGCCAAAATCGAAACAAACGACTGATTTTGAAATCAATTTCGTAGTATAATTGTATTTCATTTTGAAGAATTTCCATATTTGGAAATATAGAATGGGTTTACTTAACACAAATTTTGTGTTAAGTAATCTGAAATGAAAGAAACAGATAGTTAAACGTTACTTCGAAATGCTATATCACAGTTGCTAACATGTATGGAATACAAACACTTTAGTCATTTTTGTAAATATTTCTTAAAATAACAAATAATTGAAAAATTTTGCTATTTTTTAACGGTAAAAATTCTCTTTACAAATGTGGTTATTTTCCTACATATTGGTATGCTATATTGATATAGAGCATTTCGAAGAATTAAAAATAAGTTAAAATTAATTTATACAAATGTAAATTTGAATTATTTTCATTGTTCTACTTTATAATTAAAAAAATTATTTATTTAACTTCTGAATTTTTTTTTATCCTTTGAAATTTTATTTTAAAATTACAAAAGTGTAATATGTAAAATTTTTGGGCCCTAAAATCTGTAGGCCCTGGGCAGTTGCCCCTTTTGCCCTGCCGGTAATATGGCACTGGTAATATAAAATAAAACACATCTTTTACGAACTTTCAGCAAATATTAGGACGCTAGACAATTAATGTCCATTCTCTTTCATAGATGGCGCCATCAACGCTCCTTTAAAAAGGAAAAATCACGCGAGTATCAATTTTCAAGCTTAAATCAAGCTGTATTTAAACTTGAGAATTCAACTTGACTCCTGCAAGCTTGCTGCCAGCTTAGAATGAGTTGAACTGTCAAGCTCGCATTAATGCGTCAAATTCAAAGAAATGTCAAACTTGATTTAAGCTTATGTGCTGTCTGGGCAGCTTCCTTTTTTCCCCCTTTTTTTATTTGAAAAAAAAAAAATTCAAGCCACAAATTTAGAAGTTAATTGCCGCATTCGTAAACGCCAAACGAGTTTCCATCTAAAGTGTTCGTAAAGGAAACTGAGTGCATTCAGTTTATAAACTAGAATGTTCGTACACAAAACTGAGTGCGATTAGTTTCAAATGAAGTAAACTGAACACGGATCAGGTTCGTTCAGTTGTTGAGAAGATACCACCACGTTGTTGCTGTTTTCAAACGTCGTTGTTATGGAAAAGTATGTTGATATGAAAAGTATTTTACCTTTGCTGAAGCTGCAGATATTATTTTTTTGAGGAGGAAATTCATGCATACGTTAGAAACTGCTACGAAGGTACATAATTTTTCAAAGATAATCATTTTCTTGTACTTTTCCTTTTAGTAAATTCAAAAATGCATATTTTAGTGTTGAGATTGAAGTTGATTTAAACCATTATTAGTGAAATTTGAACTTCTCTTGCTAAATACTTTTGAAAAAATGAAGTTTAAGTTCAAATTTCTAAATTTTGATCTGTGCACTTCAACTATGGCCACCCTTCCTTAGAAAGATCCCACGGAGGGCACCCCCTCCTTGTGTTGTCCTTCTGACGTGTATTTATAAGAGGATTTCAGGCCAAGCACACAAATCCAAAATACATGTTACGCCCCACCATGGCCCAGTTGTTAAGTCATCTCAAAATGGTAGACGGAAGGTGCCTGGTTCAAAAACAGGTCACGTCTGCCGACCTAGTCGTTCTTAGTTTTCCGTGGTTTTCTCCAAAACTTAGCATAAATACGGGTTAGGACCCCTTAGAAACACCACCACGGAGGGCACCCCCATGGGCACCCCGTGGATCTTTTGCAAGGGTGGGCAAAATGGGAGAATAAGTATAGTATATTCGTACATACAGTATGCCCACTAAAGTCCCTTGTCATCCTCTTAATTTCGGAACGGCTGCTGCTATTTTTATAAACGTGATGTTTAGGTATAGCAAATTGGATATGCGCTACCGAATGAGACCGCTCACAGCGCCACCTGGTGGAAAACTACGGAGTTAGCTTTCGTATCTCGAAAACGGTGCGAGATAGAGGAAAAGAATGAATTGCAAAGTTGTAGAGCGTTATCGATTTAGTACGAAAAGACACCTCATCGACATGGATGCGAAAAACAGAACGGTTAAAATGTGCATTTGTATTTTCGTGATTTCCTACACTGTGACGTTACGAAATATGAACAGAAGGACAAAATATTATCTTTCGGGCTAAACACGCCGCCGCAATGAAGCACGGTGGTATCGCTTGCTATTCCTAGTCCAGAGGACTCTGGTTCCAGCCCCGAGAGTTGCATCCTTGTACTGAACTCAACGCAACTTGCACTTAATGTTCGAAATTTTTGCAGTATGCAAATACGTAAGAAACGTCACACCTGTTCACTTGAGGCCACTAGTATTAAAGAGACATCTAGTTCTGTTACTACTCTCCACAAACATTGCAGGACCTTAAACGACGCATTACGGACGCTTGTGCCAACGTGTCACCCTCTATGCTCCAACGCATGCAATGTGAAAAATTGTTTTCTTCTTTCTTTGATCGTTTTTCCACCTTCGCAGAGTAGGGAATCACGAAAATACAAATGCAAGTTTTAACCGTTCTGTTTTTCACATCCGTGTCAATGAGGTGTCTTTTCGTACTAAATCGATAACGCTCTACAACTTTGCAGCTCACTTTCCCCCCATCTCACACCGTTTTCGAGATACGAAAGCTAACTCCGCAGTTTTCCACCAGGTGGCGCTTTGAGCTGTCTCATTCGGTAGCGCATATCCAATTTGCTATACCTAGACACCACGTTTATAAAAATAGCAGCAGCCGTTCCGAAATTAAGAGGGTGACAAAAGACTTTAGTGGGCATATTATATACAGGGTGTCGCAAAACGACCGCATAAACTCTGCACAGCTAGATTCCTCGTTGGGAGTACCTAAAAACTGCCCAAAGAAGCGTTCCTGTACGATCTATAGTTTACGAGAAAAATACGAAAAACAAAGTATGACGTCACTGCCGGTGCACGAAAAGAGCCTTTATTGGAATCGTGAACATAGTTTTTTGTTGCATATGCTTTCATAAAATGATGCTCAAAATGTCCACTGTGCTTATCGAGGCTTGCATGCGTGCGCAGTGTAATGCCCAACTGCTTATGTTCAACCTGGTACCCGCATAAAAACACCAGTACGAAGGGGAGGGCCTGAATCACTATTTGTTGTATTTAGGACTCGATAGATCAATTCTTTCAGTCGTTTTCATTGAAAGCAATCCATAGGTGCCAGATTGTAGCGGCCATAACACCGAGTCCCTTTAATGTCCACTTTAATGTTTCTAGTTGTTTTTCCTTGCACCGGATGTGACATCAAATTTTGTTTTTCCTATTTTTCTCGAAAACTATGGATCGCACAGATGCAGTTCTTTGGGTATTTTTTATGTACTCCTAGCGAGAAATCTAGCTGTGCTGAGTTTATGCGGTCGTTTTGGGACACCCTGTATATATAGCACATGTTTTACAGCCCTTTCACAAATTTATGATCAATTAAAAAGACAAAAATGCAATCGATTAAAACAACTCTTCATTGGCATTTTACAGTATATTGTAATTTGTTTTTGTAAATTATTTCAAGAAAAACAGTGACTTTTACAAAAACTGGTATAAAGTTCACAAAAATAGATGTGGAAATTCACAAAAATAGATATTGAAATTCACAAAAGTAAACAGTTTTCAGTAATACGCGCTAATAGTATCAGGCGTATCAATTCTACGGTGCTTCAACCTCGCCAAAGTTCATCGTTACAATATACATCATAGCAAAGTACTCCTCATACAGAGAGCCTTTAGCCAACACTGTGCAGTCTTTTGACATTCATTTGCTTTCTGTTAGAGAGCGTATCTATATAAATAAAATTAGACTTTTGTCTGTACATTTCTTGGAATTCAAAAATTTTGCAATTTCTATCCGTCTCAAGCACCCGGGAATCCGATGCGACTCTCAAAAAAAATGTTTGTCTGTCTGTCATTGTTTGTCTGTCCGTGACGTTTTTTTTTTTTTTTTTTTTTTTTTTTTTTTTGTTTAAGCATCACGTAAAAGCGACTGAAGCGAATGATATGAAATTGGGTGTCATGATAGGGGGTCACTCAACTTAAAACATAGGTGTCGAATTTTTTAAAAATCTTGATTAGATTTTCAGATTTTGGGAAAATCGTTTCAAACTGCGTAAATTCGTGTTCGAGCATCACGTAAAAACAACTGAAAAGAATGAAATGAAATTTGGTATCATGATAGGTGGTCACTCAACTTAAAACACTGTCGTCGAATTTTTTAAAAATCTTGATTAGATTTTGAGATTTTGCGAAAATTGTTCCAAACTGCGTAAATTTGTGTTAGCACATCACATAATAACTGCAAAGGTGAAAAAATGGTATTTGGTGAAATGATGGGTGGTCACGTCACTCACCTTAAACTATAAGCATCTAATTAAAAATAAATCGATCAGATTTCGAGATTTTGCGAAAATCGTTTAAAATTGAGTGAATCTTTGTTCACGCATTACGTAATAACGACTAAAGCGAATGATATGAAATTTGGTCACATGATAGATGGTTGCTCAACATAAACTATAGGTGTCGAATTTTTTAAACATTTTTATTAGATTTTGAGATTTTGTGAAAATTCTCTCAAAATACGTTTATATTTCTTCAAGCATCACGTAATAACGACTAATACGAATGATACGAAATTTGGTGATATGATAGTTAGTTGCTAATCTTAATTTATAGGCGTTGAGAATTTAAAAAATATTTTGATTACATTTTGAGATTTTTTGAAAATCGTTTTAAAATACTGAAATTTTGTTCCAGCATCACGAAATAAAGACTGCAGGGAATGAAACGAAATTGGGTGACATGATAGATCACTCAACTTAAATTTTAGGCTTACAATTTTTCAAAAATATTGATTAGATTTTGACATTTTGCGAAAATTATTTCAATATGCGTAAATATTCGTTCGCGCATCACATAATTACGACTAAATAGCGAATGAAATGATATTACTTAGTGACTCTCTAACCTGTAATATTTTAACAATGCATAAAAATTATAACTTCGCTTTTTTACTTTGGCAACATACTACATCCATTCTGTGTACTCCTACAATGCTGACAAAAGTTCGTGCTTTTTGGAAATTTGCATTCAGTACAACCCGTCAACGACGGGTACTTCAGCTAGTTGATAAATAAAAAATATATTCATATCCAATCGCAGTAGTTCTGATAGTACATTCAAAATTATTGTTGCAGAAAACTCTGCTTAGTTTCCGGATTCGTAGCTTAAAAGTACAGTGCAGATGGACAGTTTTAGTAAACAGTCCATTTTACAGATGGAAACACAAATTTCATTTGAAAGTGGATGAACAATCTGCTACAGACAAATCACAGGAATAAATAAGCAATAACACGTTTTTATAACAGCCAGCTTAACACGGAAGCTTTCTCAGATGCTGTGTTTCACAAGCAACAAAAGTTCAGCAACGGGCTGAAATTCAGTAGGAAAATTATCAGCAGTTCCTCAAAATTCCACAATGAAGAAAGCGCAAATAGCTTTCAAAAACAAGCTTCTGAAAATAATCGTTAGATCGCACAAAAAGCACACAATCAGAGGTTTATGCTCTCAGCAGAATCAACGTCTGCTCGTAACATCTGACTGAACTACTCTGAACTCTGGAGTGATCCTACTCTTTTATACCTTACGTCGACGTAGCACGAACATTTCGGAGATTCCCTCGCTAGAGAAATCTCAATCAATAGCCAACTTTGGGCTCTCGTAATAGAAATGCAGTTGAGTAATACATAATGCATAATCCTATTGCGTAATACTAATGCAAGGAAGCACACATTACAGGCCACATTAATAAAAGCATGACAAATGTCGCTAGCTTAGCAAATTTTGCCGGAAAATAGCAGCCAAATTTGGTGTCAAAAATAAGATTCCAAAACTGAAGTCAACTAAGCGATAGTGCCAATATTTCTCGAGAATTCGAAAAAACCCTATGTTAAACAATGAATACACTCAAAACTTCCTATTTCAGGTTCTAGTTGATCTATTTTTATGCAACAAAATGCAAATTTTAATTATTTGACGCTTAGAATGCGAATTTTAGACTATTTTAATCTCCAGACGGGTAAGTTATCCTCGTACAGTTATTTACCAAGTTTGCAGATCTAATCCAGGATTAAAACAGAAGCAGAAGAGTACTTTAGAATATCAATTGTTTGGATAGATTAATAACATCGCTTGAGAGAAGGTTCTCTACAGACAACGAAGTTGGCTACGACCTATTTACACTTTACCTCAAGAACGATGAAAAAAATTAGTGAAAAAGAAAAAGTCTTTCAAGAACTTATTTAAGGCGGGGGGTCCCTGGGGGGTCCGAACACACACACACACCGAATCCCGAAATTTTGATTCCGACAATAAAATCCCGAAATTTTGATTTTTGTTTCTAAAATGATAAAGTCTTTCTGCGAAAAATTCTGCCTTTCTTACCGTTTGGACGCCTCCGAAATGTTTTTCTAGATACGTGCCTGAAATCTTTATATAAAGAAAATGGAGTTGTCTGAAGTTTCTTTGGAGACATTTTACATAATATTTTGTCTGAAGCCGGAGAAAGCATGGTAGGGTATGGTATGGTATGATCTCTTTCTCTCTCTCTCTGTGTGCGTGTGTGTGTATGAGAGAGAGAGATAATAGAAAACAATCGTAGTATAGTACCAATAATAAAGATCCAATAATAACAAAAATTGAAACAAAAATGTCTTTTCTTTTTTAAAATCTTTCAGAATAGCACAGTACTCTTGCAATCGCCTGGCAAACCTATAATTTTCTGAAAGTAGCTGACGTTGAAATTTTCATGTTATTTTCAGATGTAATTAACGTACTTTTAATTACTTTAGGTGAGTTCTGTTAAACTAAAAATATAGATCAATGTTTTCAGATTAAGAGGAAAAAAGAATGGATGAAAAATATGCAATAGTTCGTTTCGAAATGGAGTTCTAGTGAAGGCCGTTTTCCCCATAGAATAACATTACGGCGGTCGACTTCCTAATTTAGTACACAAGAGCCTTAAGTCAACTGTTGTGCTGTGAAGATAACTTTTAGGGGCAAATCCATACAGTACATTTCGTTTTCGCTAAAATATTTTTCTAACTTTCATTATTAAACAGAATTTTACCCTAACGATTAAAAAAAAAATCTAAAACTCATTTATCTTTTACGATAGTAGTAGACACCAAAATTTAACTCTTTCTATTTATCTGCAAAAAATCTAAAGCTAAAAGAATAGTTATCGCCTTTACTATTTTATCTCGTTCACCCTAAAAAGTCCCCTTATCTAGCGATTGCAAAAGACAGTGAAAAATTCTTTATCAAACGATTGCGAAATATTCTATATATTTATTAAAAGTATCCACCTATTACATGAGTTTTGGCGTCATGAAATACCTACAAAGTTCATCAAAAGCTTACCTTATTTTCGGCTCCCCCAGTGTTTATTCTTTGGTGGCGCAAGAGCTCTTTCCACAGGTACTGAAACACCGTGCGCAGGGGGAAAAACTCCATTGAAGTAACATGGGCTGAGGTTTGCGGCTGCAGCTGCGTTCTCTGCGGAGTGGCGCTGAACTTCTATTTTTAATTTACTGTTTTGCTGTAAGAAATTTTTCTATCATTTCTCCTAATCGGGAGCAATAATAGCGAACATACATCAAAAGACTGTTTTTATAAAAAGTGGATTCATCCAACTGTACACAGAAAATTTACTTTCTTGCAATTATCTAATTAAGATGGTTTAGATGTGTGAATTACACCACTTTTGAAAATCTGTATTCTATTTATAAATAGCAAAATGTATATTATTATCTATCAATTTTATTCCTTAAAAATGTCATAAAAAGTTTTAAAACAGAAAAATTTATCATCGACCCCAAATAGAACCCAAGAACACCCACAAGGGGTCCACCTGGACCCTGTTGGGAATCACTGGTCTAGACGCTCGTGTTTTTTACTAGTGTGTTGTGCTGTCTTCGAACAGAGATTATGGCCTCAAGAAAGCGCTTAGAAGTATAGGATAATTTTTTACTAAAATTCTAAAAAGCATACATAGATTGCTTGCTGACGATGCAGACTCAAATCTGCAGGAAGCGGGGAAAAGCCATACATGACCAAATATTTCCGGAAAAGCAGATAACTGACAAGAGGGTAAATCTGTAATTTGTTTTTCTGTTCTAAAATTTATAATATGTTCTGGCAAAGAATAAATAAATATTTGAAATATCTAGGGATGCACAGGACATCAGGCTTATTTATCTATATCCGAAATATCCTCGGATATCAGACTCACGACTACGTAAGCGCTATCAACAATCCATTAAGTCTGTATTTTCTAAATAAAAATTTCTCTTATTAATGCTTTCTTCTTAATATTTTTACTGCTCACAGTTAAAAATTGTTTAAAATATTCTAAAGTGCTTTCCTTTGTAATTTTAAACCGCAACCAATGCGAACAGAAGTTTAGTTTAAAATTAATCTGAAAACCAGAGCTTAATACCTTTATTTTCTGATGTAAAATAAGATTAAATTGCTTTAAAATGTGACTTTATATTATATATCATTCTTTCTTATAGTTAAACAATTAAACACACCTATTTTTATTTTTGTTTTTAAATTGTATGTTAAAACCTTATACTTGATCAGGGCGGCAAACAATTATTTTCAAACTCCCTGATATTTTCCTAATATTCTCCGTCATTCAGACAGATTAAGCTCTATGAGGCCCCTAGGGACTATGAAATTTTTGAGGCCCCTCTACAAAACCGCCTAGTTTTGAAGATCAATGAGGATTTCTTTTCAAAGCCCCCGACCGCGACTTTTCAATAAATTTAACCAATAGGTATTATAATGTACTACATTCTATTGTTGTGCTTTGAAATACAATACGTAGTCTATTTTGTTAAAATGCATTTAACTGAACACATCACAGAAATACGCACAATTCTAAATAGGTCATTTAGAAAAGAACTTCACATCTACCTCTAATTTTTCATGCGCCTATTACAGCTGACAAGTGACTTAGTTATAAATATTTCCTATTCGTATAATCACCAATACATTAAATATGGCATTCTAAAAATTCTATATTTAATTCTAGTTACACTTCTTCTCTTTGACTTACCTCCATGCCGGCCCCTGAATGGGTCAGGAAACATAGGCTAAAGCCTACTTGGTCTAATGTATAATTCAGTCCTGCTGTCATTTCAGATCAGAGTACACAAAATTCATCAAACTAATTTTTGCGAATTCCCTAATATTCATACAACTTTGAGTTAACCTTTCACAAGGGTGCCCACTAGAGATGAGTTCGGGCTCATTTTTTAAAGCCCGATCCCGAGCAATATTGTTTAAGTCGAAACCCGAGCCCGAGCAATATTAAGACGAAGCCCGAGCCCGAAATTTCAGCTAATAGGGTAAGTAAACGTCAATTATTTCATTAATTAACTATCATAAATTTTGTCGTTTGCGCAAATTAAAGACAAATATAATATCAAACTCTTAACCCAAATTTTAATTCTTTATATTCAAGTTTATCAAATAATAATAATTAGTTTATTTCTACCATGAATCACTTTTTAAAATATGTTTATAAGGAGTATGTTCAAAAAAAGAGAAATTTCTCACGAGCCCCAGCACAATCGTGAATTAGTGTTCCCGATTCGGGCCGAGTCTGTCTCATCTCTAGTGCCCATCCCCCACTCATGACTTATGGCTCACCCCCTAGTCATAAGTGCCCTCCACCCCCACCCTCCCAATAATTTTAAGAATTTATCCGTTCTGGAAAGTTTAGTGCGTCTGGTTTCAAGGAACATCTCGTATATTTTTACCCTTTAATCTTCCCAATATTAAGTAACATGTACTTTGAAGATATTTAATTAACAGGTCAACACTAATTCAAGACGAAAATTAGCCATTAATTTTATGTTTTTAAGACTACTGAAGTAGAAAAATTCTATATTTTGAGCCAACTTTATACCAAAAACCAGAATTTTGGAAGATTTTCTTCTAGTGAAGTCTGTGTTATTTTAATATTTTTTTTAGCCATGTGCAGAAAATTTTAATCTTACGATCAACCTTATTCCAAAGAGCAGAATTTCGGAATTTTTTTTCCAAGTGATGTCTGTGCATAGCTGTCAACTCTTCCGATTTTATCGGAAGATTTTCCACTACAATTTTTGAACAGTTTTATTTTACATTAAAAATGTATACATATTTTAAGCTTAAACTGCTAAATAAAAATTAGTGGTGGAAAATCTTCCGATGAAATCGGAAGAGTTGGCAGCTATGTCTGTGTTATTTTAATATTGCGTCTGCATTGTATGCAATATTTTAATTCGGTAACCTACCTTATGTAAAAGGGTAGAGTTTTGGAAGATTCTTATTAAGTTACAGTACTTTAATACTGTATTTGCATTGTGTAGAGTATTTTAATCTTGTGATCAACTTTATTCCAGAAAACAGAGTTTTGAAAGATTTTCTTCAAGCTATATTTTTGTCATTTTAATATTGTGTCTGCATTATTTACAATATTATAAGTTTGTGGGCAGCATTACATTAAAAATAAGCGTTTTGAAAAAAAAATCTACAAGATTTTCTGGGGGAATTATGTGTTGCTGCATAAAACTGTACATTTTGACTTATTAATTTGCAATAAGAAACTGTGTCAGTATATAGCCGGTGCTTTAAAACTGGAGTTATTAGTGTCGCTATCCTATGGCAGTTAAAATTTAAAATAATAGGTTTTTATTTACTTGTTTTTCGTTATAAAATATGTATTAGTTATATACAGCTACATATGAGCTGGTTGAAAATCCAGGATAAATTGATATATTTCCTGTTTATATCAAGAAAATTTTGCATAGAAGTATGTTTTTACTAAGGCTGTTTATTGATATTCAAACAGAATTTATTAAGTTTTCTTTCCAGTATCTTTCTTTAGATATATTTATAGTAGAGTAAGGTTTATTGTAGGAGCAGATATGGAACTGGAGGAAAAAATATTATCTAGGTTGAGATACTCGCCAGACTAAACAGGTACAAAAGCATCTATATACAGAGATTACTATATTGAAGAAATATTAATTAACTTGCGAAATTCATATATTTAAGGATTTTTTTTAACATGCTAATTAAATAATATTCTACATAGAATCAATAATTAGAATATTATTTCTAATTACAATTAATAATTACAGTTTTATTTTTAATAAAGATTAATCAATAACTGGAATATTATTTGTAATAACAATTAATAATAAGAATATTAATTACATAATTATTCAGTTGGACAAAACTGTCCGTCCCCCAGTCCGAAACAAGATCCAGGCTACGCCAGGGATTTCTTGAATAATGTACCACTATTTCTTGAATGAATACAAAACAATAATGTAACTAATAGAATGCAGCTCATTCATTTACAATATCTATACCAGCTTCTTCGAAGCCATTAAATTAGGGAGGAGTGGGAACGAACTTTTCAGACAAGAGGAAGTTTCTTAAAATACCTTATGCAAAAGGAGTTCTATATTTACGTACGTTCGGGATTTTGCAACTTTCGGTTCTATTCATGTAAAATTCGCAAAATTTTCAGCTCGCAAAATCACCGATATCTTTATCTTTGCGAAAATTAAGGTTCGCGAAAATAAGCGCTTTTACAGTGTAAAATTTAAACAGAGGTTTAATCAGTATCAATTGTTGTAAAACTTGTTCTGAAAAACTAACGTTTTAAAAATTTTAATATATATTTAAAAAAATTAAAATGAAATACGGAGGATTTATTCATAGTTAAAGAAATGAGAAATACCTATTTCCTCCGATGAAACGGCCGCAGTGCGCTGCTCCCTTCTTGTTCGCTGTTCTTGAAGGATGTGACGAGAATGGCGGAGATAGGGATCTCTCTTCTCTCCAATCTCTATCTCTTCCACCTCGAAGCTCGAATCCTGTGTGCGTCATCTCGTTGATGCTGCCCTCTGTTGAAAATATTTCTAACGGTTCTCGAAGATACACATATCAGTGGTTCTCAACAAGTGATTCGACCCAAGGATGTAACACTGAAAATTAAAATGCTCGATTATACTTAAAGGTTTGCTGATGTTTATTCCTTGTTAATTATTTTTTTAATTATACCAATACGAGTTTAATGAAGTAAAATATGTGCTTGTTTTGAAATGTAATCCATAAAAATTAAAATTATTTTTAAATACTCGTTTGATAAGAATTGCATGTAAAAAGGAATGAAAATATTTTTTTTTAATTTCTTTTAAAAACATAAGAATAATTCAATGTCAGTTCAACGAATCCTTGACACACACGATCACAGATTTCAATGAAATTTGGTATTGATATATAATCTTTTTAAGGTTGTAAGAAAACCACAAGATTTTTTTTTTTCAGCGGCACCGATACGTATGGTCAGTCGGACTTTTGAATATTTCCGATTTTGCCCCATTTCTTAGCAAGATGTTCATGCTACATTGTCTTTGTTTTAATGAACACAAAATACTTCTCGTTTGCTCTAAATATTTAAGCTTCTTGTCTTCTTAATTAAAGTACAAGAAGCTCGAAAAGAAGTTAAACACAAAAAATTAGTTTTTTAAAAAGTTTAATGAATTTAACTTGAGTAATTTTGGAGAGTTCATTTAAAAGTGAAAAATCACTAAAAGCAGGTTGCCAACTGCTCCGGAATATAATTAATCACTTTTTTATAGTAATTTCTACTGTATAAAAAACTGTTTCTGTTTAAATTATAACACAATTTCAAGATTAAATGTGTGGGTGGATAACCATTTCGAAAAAGTATTTACTAAAAATTACCATTTACAAAAATTGCTTAATTATATTCAGAATCAGCTGGCAACTCTGACAATATCTGAAAACATTTTTATCAGATAGAAGCATATACATAAAGTGCTGCACACTGAAATAAAATTTATGATTCTTTCGTTCCCTCATATTAAAAGAATTTTCCCTTTCATCGTTTTGATAGAGATTTTCAAGGGTCCTTTTTTTATGTCAAATCAATGAAAAACATTTCATATCGGTTCTTGTGCACTCTATTTTTCCTGAACGTTATAGTCCGGGAGCCAGCGACAGATTTTTGTCAGTTATTTCTTCCCGGAGAGGAAAGAATTCGTGAGATGATTAAGATACTTGTGTGTTGAAGCCTGGTGATCGTCAGCTGCCGCACCATGGGTGGGTTGGGCGGCGGCCGCCTTCCAGACACGTAAAAAAAAAAAAAAAAA
The DNA here is from genome assembly GCA_038373885.1 of Cheiracanthium punctorium. Taxonomy (NCBI): domain Eukaryota; kingdom Metazoa; phylum Arthropoda; class Arachnida; order Araneae; family Cheiracanthiidae; genus Cheiracanthium; species Cheiracanthium punctorium. The sequence continues at coordinate 7,524 of JAWZYV010014602.1, read as the reverse complement.
AAATCAATCATTTCCTCCCGGTTGAAAATTTCTGAAATAATAGTTGGCATAGTACTTGTTTGAAAAAAAACCGTCAGCTGGCCAAGCGGTGGTGGATTATACGTCAGCTGCTCATACGAACATGTAAAAAAAATTTTTTTTTCAATGATTTCCTCCCGGTTGAAAATTTGACAGATGTTAGTTTACATTCTACTTTAAATAAAAAAAACAAGTCAGCTGGCTGTATGCCGGTGGAAAACCCGTCAGCTGGCTGTATGCCGGTGGAAAACCCGTCAGCTGGCACAGTGAAAGTGTGACGCGGAAAGGTAGTGTGGCCGCCGCTAGCCTATTTCAATGCACCAGCTGACGGGTTTTCCCGTGCTGCAAATGAAGAAGACGATGCTGCAGTTGAAGAAGACAATGCTGCTGTTGATGTGGCGACTCTGTATTTTGGTGGTAAAGCTGTAAAGCTTCTGTAGCACTCGCTGTGGTACAGCTGAAAATCATTCAGCTGTGCAGGAATTACTATTTGTTTTCCAACTAAATTATTCTGTTTTCGAATAATTAGCATTTCGCTGCACTTCCCCAAATTTTCTTTATTAAAAGACTTCAATTTTGAAGTAGCCTTTTTGCAAAAAACGCAAAACGGATTTACAATCGACATTTTATTAAGTAATTTAAAGCAGTTTGACAGTCTTTTTAAGATCCATCCTTCCGAAACGTTTGGACGATCTGTTTCCCCTGACTATTTCAAAATATCTCCAATTCCAAAATATTAATTTTTATATTCCCAAAACGATCAAATTATGCTATTCTGAAAACATGAAAAATTTTCGCATTCGAAAGATTTCATTTTGTATACATAGCCATACAGGCAGACGATTTCTTTGCTTGGCTCGAAGTCCGCTTATAAATCCTCGATTTATTTTTGAGAAGAAAAATTAAACTGTGTAATCTAGAAAAGCAATTTAAAAGGAAGGAATCACAATTTTTCCTTCAAAGCCGGATATAACGTCAATATAACGTCCTTTTCCGCTTGCAGAGCCGAATTTTGTCACACAAATTATAAACTTTTTTGACTCGGAGAAATAAAATGGAGCTGAAAATGCCAAAAAATCGCTTAAAAATGAGGAAACCGGTGGTTTTCATGTTTTTAAAGTAGGACAGATTGTTTCTTTTTTATATTTCTATACATAATTATGAAAAATAGTAGGATTATTGAGGATATCAGCGCCAATAAAATAAATAAAATAAAGTGTGTCTAATAAAATAAAGTGTGTTATTTCCTCCCGGTTGAAAATTTGTCAAATAATAGTTGACATAATTCTTGCCGTAATAAAAAGTTCAGCTGGCCGTATGCTGGGGGAAAACCCGTCAGCTGGTGCATTGAAATAGGCTAGCGGCGGCCACAATACCTTTCCGCGTCACACTTTCACTGTGCCAGCTGACGGGTTTTCCACCGGCATACAGCCAGCTGACTTCTTTTTTTATTTAAAGTAGAATGTAAACTGACATCTGTCAAATTTTCAACCGGGAGGAAATCATTGAAAAAAAAAATTTTTTTTTACATGTTCGTATGAGCAGCTGACGTATAATCCACCACCGCTTGGCCAGCTGACGGTTTTTTTTTCAAACAAGTACTATGCCAACTATTATTTCAGAAATTTTCAACCAGGAGGAAATGACTGAATTTTTTTTTTTACGTGTCTGGAAGGCGGCCGCCGCCCAACCCACCCATGGTGCGGCAGCTGACGATCACCATGCTTCAACACACAACCGTCTTAATCATCTGAGAAATTATGGGCTGAGAGGATTTTGGTCGCAAAAATCTGTCGCTGGCTCCCGGACTATTAGTATGAATAATTCTTCTACAGCAGAAAGAGACTTCATTAATTTTTTTTTTTTTTTTTTTTTTTTTTGTCCTTATGTTAGTGGCTTTGATTTTATAAGCAGCCTCTCTCTCTCTCCGACATTTTTACTGTTGTGCCACTATTGAGTGATACTTTTACATTATGCCGCTTTTCGATACAAAGAGTCAGTCCATTAATTATTTGATCCTAAGTTTTACACTACTTTTAATTTGAGCATAATAATTTAAATAAAAGTTCTGAATTTTTTTATAATAATTTTTAATAGGTTTTGTAAGTTCATGAATGATTCCAGGTCAGATGAAACAGATCATGCCACTCACTCACTGTCTCCAATTTCAATGGAATTCAGTATACTGATACAGTTTTTTTTTAATTGAAGGGTTCACGGGAAGAACGATGAGAGTCCAATATAGCTGATTCTCCAAAAATCGAAAGGCGCACGGGACTTTCATCGTTCTTCCCCAGTAAACTGTATCTTTGGGCTATCTTTTCAGTGGATTCTCATCGTTCTTCCCCAGTAAACTGTATCTTTGGGCTATCTTTTCAGTGGATTCGCATCATTCTTTCCCCTTATGGATTAAGGATATTAATAGTGCCACTAATAAACAACAGAATGCAGTAGAAACCTCAACATTGACAAAAAGTGGACTCTCATCGTTCTTCCCGTGGACCCTTCAATTGTAAATGCTCATTCTAAGTATATGAATTATATTGATATTAATTAAGGGCTTCAAAGATTTGGTTTTGGAAAAGTTTTATTCTTCATTAGAGATAAGTGGTAACTATAAATTGAAACAATGTTCGAAAAATGTTAGGGAAAAAGACTACATTAAGAAAAAATTCCTCTCGTTAATTTTCAGAAAGTTACACTTTTTAAATTTGTAATACAGCCCTCAAACAAAAAAATTCCCAATCAGGAAAATAGGCCTCCATACACTAATAACGTGATGTACGAAATTTCAGCTTTTCATAATAAAACGTCATGTTTAAATAATGATCAGGGGCTATACATGAATTTGAACGTTTAATGCTAGATTGCAAGAAATGATTCTTTCATAATTTCTGCACGATCCCTCAAACTATCATCCGTCGTGATTTTTTCCCCTGTCGAGAGCCATTTAAAAGAGGTTTAAGTCAGCATATTTTTAATCTTTACATCTGACACTTTTTAAAATATAATTCTCAAAATTTTCTACATCATGCCATTAGTGTATGCAGCACATTTTACTGAGTGGGAATTTTCTTGTACGGGTGGGTTGTATACAAGTTTTAAAAGTAACATTTTGAAAATGAACGAGAATTTTTCTTAACTCATTCATTTTTAAAATATTATTTTTTTAAGTATATGGGATAAACATACAATATCACAATGCAGTATATTTAAAGTAGGCCTTTATATCCATAGGTAACCCCTTAACTGTGAGGATTCGAGTTATTTCAAAAAGTGCTTTTCCACCGCGCCCCTTAATTCATTAAATTCGTTATATTAAAACAAATGATTGAAAAAAAAAACTATTTTCACGAAAAGTAAAATAGAAAACAATCAAATAATTTAAAATTTATGATAATTCCGACGAATTTAACATTTGTAACTGAAAATAAAAGTGTTGTTTAATGACATGACATAAAGATAAATCTTAGAAAAAAAATGTTTAGCTTTACAGTAGTTAGAGGATCTTTTATAAAAAGACAAAATTAAATTGTACCTTTAACTGCCGTTCATAAATGATATCGCAGTTTATTCCACTATTTCTGACCCCCTTTCAGCATTAAGCGTCACACCTCACCATACTCTCTCCCTTCCCTTTTAGTCACATGTCATTATATTATATAAACATACACTTGCTGTTCAGAAACAAAGCAATACAGTAGCGATCATATTTGAAACTTATGATAAAACTTTCACAGTGCGTTTCAAAGACATTTGTGACAATCACAACAATGATTCCTGTACTTATTTTGTATGAAATAAGATTGACATTTGGAATAAAAAAATATGCATCAGAAGGTCTTCTTTTAAGTTAAATATTTTGTTTCTACCCTATTCTTAAAACCTAACTTGAATGCCTTTATCAAAAAGAAAGGACTATGAGTATATATATAAAGAATTAAGTTATTTTAGCCGTGATTAAAACTATGTCCTCCAATTCTAGTAATTTAAAAATATATTTTCAAAAATTAATCTGCTTTTTTTAAGCATTTTTAATCAAGCCACTGTGATGTCACAATTATTGTTACCCCCTCTCCCACCCTAGTCACAATTTCCAGAATTCCCTTCCCCCCCCAATCAAAGCCTGACAGTTGTGGACCGACCCTAAACTACTGTTGATAATTTGAACAGACCCTATTTAAAATTAAAAAAAAAAAAATCTACCAACCATAGTGCCTGGTTAAGTTTATTTTTTATCAGCCTCTGAGTAAGGGAGAGGGGGCACAGTGGGACAATTTTTACTTGTTTTAAAATAATTTCCATTCTTTTAAGTAAAACTAAAAATTAAATACAGAACAATATTTTTACAACCGTTGGATTTCATTGTAATTTTTATCAGAATTTTTCTTTATTTTATTCTTTTTAAAAAATTAATTTTCAAAACGTACTCCAGTTGTCACATTCTGATCCTTTGGGGGGGGGGGGGGCACAATGGGACAGGGATTGGGGTACAGTGGGACAATAAGTAAGACATACGAAATCAGATGTATTGTGCAGCACATTACTATTACTACAATTAAATGCAGGTTGAGATAGTCAACACAGAAGATCTCAAAGCAATTTTTAAATGACAAGCCTTAAAAATAACTATAATGATGAAACACATTTCAAGGTTTAAAAAAGTGTTTTATGAATTGAAAATAGTAAAATAACATCAAACTAAACAGTAAACTGTAACAAAATGTTTGCAAAAGTTCTTTTATCATCGAATAACATCGAAAGTCCACTGGAAATGAGAACTGTGTGAATTAGCACTCATTTTAGAGGTGTGAAAGCCCTGGGACAACAAAGAAGTGACGAACCCTTATAATTTTTTAAACAAAAGTTTAAAAAATTTTTCGACTACCTGTGTGGTGAAGTGGGTTCAACGTTAACACAGCCTAGTGGTCCAGAGTTCGATTTTCGGCGGAGGTACATTTTATTCACTCAAAAAACAATATATATATTTCTCGACTTGTCTGATGTTGGACTCTTAATATAACAACGCTATGGCTCGCAACGGATCACATTCAGTGCCAGTAGTATGCGAAATGTGTCCAACAAACAGTTGCTTTGTATCTGAAGCCTTTGGGGATAAAAATCGTGACGTTACTTTTTAACTATTCTGTGTTCTCAAGAAAGTTTACACAAAAATGTCTATTGAGGGGACCCGGGGCTACAGCCCCGGGTGCCCTCCCCCAAATCCGGCGCCGTGTGTCGCTATTTTTTCTGTACCTCCACAAGCCATAGGTTAATATTCAGTGGGGCATTGTCCCATTGTACCCCAATCAGGATGTCCATTGTATCCTCCCCATACAAAGTCTTTCAATACAAACTCAAAAGTTTTACAAAATTTATCAATAGAATAAAGATCATTACATGCACGAAATTAAGAAGGTTTAAGCTTAAATTAAGGCAAAGATATTGACTGCTGGATAATAATTTACTGCTTAAATCTAAAAAAGTAAAACTCGTCTGATTTTTCCAACAATGAGGTAAATGCTCCAGTAGTGGGCCATAAAAATTTTAAGTTAAAAACAAGAAATTCCAACTATCTATTGAGATAAGATATCAACCTCTGACTGGCACAAACCCTTATCAACTAAATACCCAGGGTTTAGCGCTTTCGTTTCGTATTTAGTTAGGCACAAGAAAGTTTGTAACTGAAGTTGATCTATCACAAAAAGCATTCCGAGTCTATTTTTAATGCTTTCCTTAAGAGGCAAGTCTTTATTCAAACCATTAACGCACATTCTATTTGTTTTTAAAATGAATTGTTACCAATTTTAGTTGATTATATACTGAATGTTAATATAAAGTATCGTTGAATAAACTTATAATAATAATTTATAGATATTGATGAGTGGGTCACTTTTAGATCAGTGGTTTACTAAATGCTCCGGAAGTGGGCCGAGGTGGCCCAATACTGAAACACATGCTTTTTCTCATGTGCTCTAGTAGTGGCCCATGAGGCCCATTTCTGATTTACTAATAGTTCACTACTGGTACACTCATATAGGGTTGAACAACCTTCATAAGAGAAAAGTGAGCCACTCGCAGAAATGACTGGACTACACATCTAGTTTAGTTTGAATGTAAAACAGCTTCAATATGAAACGACGTCGGCTTTTTTTTTTTTTTTTTTTAACCTATGCAAATGCTTGCTTTAAAAACAAGATTTTTGTAACAAAGCCAAAATACTGAAGTAAAAGCTTCATAGTAAAAATGCATAGAAAAATGCAAAATCATGGAACAATCACCAAATCTTAATTCTGGTGGTCAGGCAAGAGTTAGGGAACAAATGATCAGTCAGGCAAGTCGGTGAATCTGTTTCTATAACAAGGCAAATAATGATGATTATCAACTTGCTTGGCCAATAAAAACATTCCATCCCCATTTAATAGAGCTCTTTTCTGGCAACAGAAGGCAAATTTAAAAAAAAAAAAAAAAAAAAAAGAGTTATCTTTTTTTTCTGAGAAACTCCCTGCTGTGGTTACTTCAATAATGTCTATGTATTATAATAAAAAAGATGATGCAAATAGACAAACGCTGCTGAAACAGAAGAGAAAATGGAGAACGAACAGAAAAAATTCATGCACACAAAAAGAACCAGAAATTCTTCATGAGAATCTTCTATTTCACTTGATGAATATATACTTAATGAATATAGGGACTTTGTGATGAAAGCGAAATAAAAGGATTGCCCATCTCTGACAAATTAAAGCTGGAAGCGGTTCAATTTGTTCTTGGGTCTCTCATGGAAAGTAAAAGAAATTCACAAACATGCACACGTTTGGTGCATAGAATAATCCAGGAAATAAAGAATGGAACCATATATGCTGAGCAAGGGCGTAGCCAGAAATTTTTCCTAGAGGGGGGGTTACGACTACTGCTACTCACATATATGTATACGTGTGTGTAACAAGGGAGTGAAGAATATACATTTCGTATGGCAAAAAATTCCTCATGCGGGGTTGTGCCCCCTATCCCCCCCCCCCTTGGCTACGCCGCTGATGCTGAGGGACTAAAATCTGGAAAAAAGGGACTTAGTTGAAAACGATTTATTCAACACAACATAAAGATTTAATATTCCTAATGCCTAAACCAGAACTTACAATGAACGACCCATAATTAACATAAAGCTTTAATAAAAAAAAATTTGGCTGTTTCAGAAGAAAAAAAGCAAATCTCATGTGAATAGAATCTATAAATAAAACACTTCATCTGCCATATTTAGTGTATTTTTATGGTGTATAATATTAATGTATCGCTATTACTGTATATAACTACTGCATTCTATTTCCCTCAGCCATTTAACAAATCTAGCTGGCCCACTTTAGGTATGCCCACTTCTGGTACATCAAAATTTGGCTATGCCCACTTCTGGTGCATAGAAGTGAGCTAAGCCTTAATTTTTATAAATACATTACAATTATTTTGATATTTTAGATGACTATGGTTTTAGATATGAGTTTGAACAACCAT